>RJWJ010016082.1:0-35037 GCA_004363605.1 Indri indri
TTCCAAGGCCCGTAATCTTCTGTCTGGGCTAACGCTGCAGCCACCTCTCTAGACACCCTGCTCTGCTCTGGTGTCAGTCCTTCTGGAGCTGTTAGCATAATTTTTTAGAAACTATTAATCAGATATGTCACTCATCTGCTGTCCAATGGCCCAGTGGCTTCCAGTTGAACTTAAAATCTTGGAAGCTCTGTGTAATCTGGCTCAGCCTGCCTCTCTCACCTCCTCTCCTGTTCCTTCCCCTTCACGGGGGTCGCTCCCACCACGCTGGCTGCCTTTCTTTCCTGGAACACAGGAAGTTGTACTTCAAGGCCCTGGAGCGGGCTGGTCCCTTTGCCGGTAGGTAGTGTTGCCCGAGATGCCTCGGGATGTCTCCCCTCTCAGGCTCAGATTCCAGCCCCACAGAGCGGGCTTCCTTGGCCACCAATTTAATGAAGCCACCCAGACACTCTCTACATTTTAATTATTTTCATTTTCTTCAGCATACTCACTACATTCTGAAATGTTTGCTGTTGTGCTTTGGTTTTGGTTGATTCATTAGCATCTTCAAACAGCAAACGTTTATTGTCTCATAGATTCCATGGGTCAGAATTCCGAGCTCAGCTTAACTGGGCTCTCTGTTGTGGGTCTCACAAAACTGTGATCAGAGTGTCAGCTGAGGCTGAGGATCTCATCTGAGGTTTGCAGTCCTCTTCCAAGATCATGATGTTGTTGGCAGAATTCATTCCCTTGCAGCTGTAGAACTCCTGGAAGCTTCCTTGTTGAAGGCCAGCAAGAGAGAGAGAGTTTCTGACTTCTCTCTCTCTGACCTCTAGACCCTCCTTTTTTTCTTTTTCATATACACAATGGAATGCTATTTTTTTGTTTCATTTTTAGACAGATCTTTTTTTCTAGAAAAATTTTAGATTTACCAAAAAATTGAGCAGCAGATAGTACAGAGAGTTCCCATATTACCGTCTGCCCCTGCACACACTTTCCCCATTATTAACATATCGCATTAATATGGTACATTTGTTACAGTTAATGAATAAATATTGACACATTATTATTAACTAAAGTCCACAGTTCACTCAGATTCCCCTTTACCTGTTGTCCTTTTCTGTGCTAGGTAGGGTTCCATCCAGAATACCACACTGCATTTAGTTCTTACATCTCCGTAAGCTCCGTAAGCTCCTCTTGGCTATAGCAGTTTCTTTGTGATGCCCTTGGCAGTGTTAAAGAGTACTGCCCCTCTGTTGGAACTTGTCTGATGTTTTTCTCATGATTGGCCTGGGTGAGGGATTTGAGGGAGGAAGGTCACAGAGGTAAAGGGCCATTTTCATCACATCATTTCAACATGATTTATGGTTGTTGATGTTGCCCTGATCACCCAGCTAAAGTAGTATTTGTCATGTTTCTCCACTGGAAAATTATTCTTTTTCCCCCAGTTTCTATACTGGAAGGAAGTCACTATGTGCAGCCCGTGCTTGAGGAGTGGGGAGTTAAGATGGATGACTAGGATGGAGACAGTTCTTTAGGATGGAGCATAGACATAAATTATTTGGGCTAGGTACAGCGGCTCATGCCTGTAATCCCAGCACTTTGGGAGGCTGAGGTGGGAGGATCGCTTGAGGCCAGGAGTTTGAGACCAGCCTTGGTAACGTAGACCCTGTCTCTACAAAAAAATTTAAAAAAATTATCTGGGCATGGTGGTGAGCACCTGTAGTCCCAGCTACTTAGGGGGCTGAGGCAGGAAGATCCCTGGAGCCCAAGAGTTTGAGGTTATAGTGAGCTGTGATCTCATCATTGCCTTCTAGCCTGGGTGACACAGTAAGGCCCTGTCTCTAAAAAAAAAAAAAAAAAAGAAAGAAAAAAAGTTATTTGGAACTCTTCCACATGGGAGATTTGTCTCTTCTGCCCCATTTACTAATTTATTCAGTCATTTATTTATGTCGGTGTGGACTCATGGACATTTATTTTATACTTTGGGTTGTAATCCAACACTACTGTGTTTTATTGCTCTAATTGTTCCAGCTTTGGCCATTGGGAGCTCTTTCAGGTGGCTCCTGTGCCCCTTTGACATACCCCCATCAATCCAGGGTTTTGTTTGGGGTTTTTTGTTTGTGTGCTTGTTTGAGCGCTTAGTTTTGGGCACTACAAGGTGCTCCAGCCTCATCTCCTATATTTCCCGCCCGGATCTTAGAATCAGCCATTTCTCTAAGGAGCCCTGCTTCCTTTTATTGGAGAAAGGTATTAGAAACCAAGATGTGGGTCCTAGGTTTCTGAAATGTTTGTAACATTCTGTATTTGTTCATTGTCTCTCTCCCTGAACTTGGACGTAAGCTCCGTGAGCTCCAGAACTTTGTCTGGAATACCTTCTCTAAGGTGTCTCCAGGCTGGGATCAGTATCTGCACTCTTGATAAATATTTACAGAACAAATGCATTAGGAAAGTGAATTATATGCAACAAGCAGAAAGTATTTGTTTTTGTTTCAAGAGAGCAGCAGTTGTTGAAGAAAGTACCCTATCTTATCGTCTGTTCCTGTTGTAATCATCTCCCTTCCATGGCATTCTTAATCTTTTTTTCATCTTTATTCGAACAGTCTTAGGGTCTGTCTATTTCTGTTAGAAAATGTCTCAAATTCCTTTTGGAGGTAGAGTTTGAATTACACATGAATTCGTAAAGAGCTCTCTGTCCTTAACTTGGCCCCATAGACTACTACAATAGAAGGGCTTTAGAGACCAGCCAGTTCTACCAGGTAAGAGTATGTATGTCAAGTTGTCCTAGGTGACCCGGCTAGTGGGTGGCAGACTGGAGTCGGAGCCTGGCCCAGGACCCAGGCTGTTCTTGAAGCCCACTGGCCGCCTCTGTCTTCAGCACCCCACACTGAAGATCCCTGCCACACGCTTCTTCCTACACCAGCATGACTCCCGTTCTGGGCTTCTGAGCAGGTGCCAGTGTTCCCAGAATCTCTCTCCATTCCCTCGTGTCCCTCACTGTGCACCCTCTTCCCTTCCCCTCCCTTCTCAAAGTGCAAAGGGGCGTGTGGAGGAGATGGTGGCCAGAGCTGAGGGCATGGGTGGTAATGAGAAAAGGAAATCATTAAAGTTCCTTTTTCTACCACCTGTGATCAGCGTGACCTTTTATGCCTTCCCAGCCAGTCAGGGGGAACGAAGAGAATGCCCCAAAGAAGCTGAGGCTATTATGTTTGAGTGATTGCAGCGATTTGCAAGCCAATGATGCCAAGTGTCTGGCATCTGTACCCGCTCCACCAAGCTCACCAGAGAGCAGCTCAGCTGTGCGACGAACTCCCAGACATTCAGCGTAACGCCCCTCTTCTCATAGACAAAGACCTTGATAGAGGCCTAGCAATCTACAAGCCTAAAAGGAAAAGTCCAAGGCAGTGGAGTCTTGCCTGGGAACTGTTTGTTTTAGGCAGTAAAGTGATTTTAGGGATCCTATAAAGTAGAACAGCATCCAGGTTTCCCCGTCAGCCTTTCCAGCCTCTCCCCACTGTTCCGCCAAGCTCCAGCCCTACTTTGAAACACGGCTAGGACTGAGTTTCTGTGGGTTCAGGGGGCGCTGTGCCTCCAACTCCATGACTCCAGGTCACAATTTCATGGCTCATGGGTCAGAGACACGAAGCAAAAGACCACATAAGGAAGACATTCTGAGGGGAGGGAATAAATTCAATAATCCAATTACCACAATGCAAAGCTTATACTAAACCCTCGATAAACAGCAGTTGTCACTATCATATGTGTAGCCTGAGTGAAGTCCCTTATACTAGGCAGTTCAGGGTCCATAATCCATCAGGACCAATCAAGGGCACCTCCGGTATGAAACCCACCCACTACCCTGCTGATCTGCTTTTATTCTATGTGAGATTTCACAAAAGAATCACAACTCTTCTCCTGGCTTTGTCTTATAATCTTTCTTTTAAGATCCTGAGCAGAGATTCGCAAACTATTTCATACCCTGGAACATGTCTTATCCCTTGGAAGGTGCATATTTGAATATTTATTGGCATTTTTGCTAATTACAGTCAAACCCAGTCCTGGAGGGGTAAATTGTGTTGGTAAAAGACATTTGGGGCAGGAGACACCGTGTCAGGAAGATTAGAAAACAACACCCGGGCTTACCTAATGTAGAACAAGTGGCCGAGTCGATCGCTCCAGCCGGCAAGGCGGCAGGAGGGCTTCATTTCACATTGAAGTTGGAACAGACCTTCGATGAAGTTGGAGTTACACCTTTGCCTTGCCGTGGGACCAGCCCCTGTTATGGATGTGGGCTTCAGAAGAGCACAGTACGCAGCCCTAGCCCTGTAAACCCAAATCTGGGGAGTGAGGGCCATGTCAGAAGGCCCCTTAATCCACCTGCCAAATGTTCAACAAAGCCACAGTGCCACGTATTCACCAGACCAGATGCTTTGTCATTGAATTTCCACGTGGAAATGCTCAGACAGAGCAGCGTCTGAAAGGAGGTGGAAAGGAGGGTGGTTGGTGAAGGCACCTGAGAGCTTGTTTTGGAGGCGCCAACCCTTCTCTGCCCTTGCACTTGAGCTGCCTTCCATTCCCTGCCACTGAGCCAGGGGTTGGAGTCCTTGTTCAGGAAGTAGAATCACACAATCAAAGGAGGGAATTACGGTTTGTTCTGGAGAACTAGTCCAGGACCAAAAGAGCCTTGGGCTAGCCACATGACCTTGGAAAATTCCTTACCTACATCTCATGCCTTGCTTCGATCTTCTCACCTATGAAAGAGGGCCACTAATATTGTAGTAGCCCCTTCAAGGAGAGCTGTGAGAATTGTAAACACATGTGAAGGGCTTACAGCAATTGTTATCAATACATTTTTAGATATTTTTATTTTTATTTTAGCTACTGAGATACTTCTTTTTTTAATAACCGTCTTCTCTATGCGACAGTCTGCCCTGAGCTGCCTCTCACCATCACTGCTGATGCCACAAACACACTACGTGCCATGGGGAGGAGAAAGATGGAATCTTAAGACAGATGCTGTCTCTCCGGCTAGTCACCCCCTGCTCATTCATTTGTTCTTTCACTCATTCATTTATTCAGCAAATACTGATTCCTGTCATGTGCCAGACACTGCTGAGCCCTTGGGCTATGGTGGGGACTAGGACAAAGTCCTCATGAGCTACATTCTAGTTGGAGAGACAGACAAAAAACAAGTACCAAAAATATATACTGTGGTGTTAGATGACAAGAACTACAGAGAAAAATAAAAATGAAAGGAGACAGAGATGGACTATGGTTGTTGGAGAGGGCATGGAAGGCCTCTCAGCGGTGGTGACACCTGAACAGGCTTGAAGGAAGGGGGCGGGAAGCTGTAGGAAGACTTGGGCAGGATCATGCCTGACAAATAGAGTAGCCAGTGCAAGGGACCTGGGAGTGGAGTGAGCTTGTGGGGCCTAGGAAGTCAAGCGAGAGGAGGACTGGCTATGACTGCAACAGAGTGAGACAGAGATGACACCACCAGGGGCCAGGAGGTGCGATCAGAGGTTGGGGGACTGAGGGGACGTCAGGTCCTCTTCTGTCCTGCCCTCTGTATGTTTCACAGATTGTCCTGGGGTTCTCCCCGGGCAGCCACGTGATATTGTGTGACTTCTACGAGTGTCTCTGGCTACCTGCTGGAGTACCTACAACTGGAGCTTCTTCCACCTGCCACTTGCAGTTCCAGTCAGTGGGAGCACCGTGTTTGTAACTGAGCAAGGCAAGTCAGGGTGGGGGGGCTGCCATGAACCCCCCAAGGTGTTCCAGTGCTGCACACCTGGGGAGCATCCTGCCCCTCCAGCCAGGACCAGCTACATAATTTATGGGGCCCAGTGCAAAATGAAAACCCAGGACACCTTGTTTGAACATTATCAAGAATTTCAAAAAATTTTAAGAGTGACAAAGGACTAAAAAGCATTAAAGCAAGCCAGCAACTGCACAGACGGCATGCCCAAGAAGCCAGCTCTGCCACTAGATTGTCCCACAGTGAAATGCCCTCACCCCAGAACACTGCAGCCTTTTGCTGCGGGGGCTCCCAGAGATCTTGAGAAATCGGATCTGTTCTCTATTCTGCCTGGAGAGCCCCTTCTCCCTGACTCAGGCCAAGTCTGCTGTGCCTAAGACCACCCCTGGCCTTTGATGACTAATAATCACGCAAAACGTGTGTTCCCCTTTCCTGTGTCAAAAGCTGTCTCCCCAGATATTGGAAACACAACCTGTTAATAAGACAAAGCTGAGTCTATTGCTCATTTTTGTGATAAGGGAGAATACTACCTTGTAAAACCTTGACAGAGGGAAGAGGGAAGATCAGAATTTATTGAGAATTGGAAGTCTGGTGGAAGGCTGTTATTTCATGGCAGATATTTGATTGAGATTGGATAAGAATAATGATCATGTCCAGGATTGGGAGGAAGAACAAAGTGAGGATTTGGGGGCAAGGGATTCAGAGTCTTGATGCATCAACCCAACCACATGCTGTCGGTTGATGCTTTTGGTGGAAGAGTTGAAGGGTCTTTTGAGAAGTTCCTGTAATGAACAATCGAACCATTTACTTGGGCAAGGCTGTTCCAGAAGGGTAAGGGAGACAGTGGGATAACAAAGTCCTATTACTGTAGACAGTGAGGCCTGGTCTGAGGTCTCAGTGTCCAGCTGAGGGTGGGGTGGACAATTTGGGTTCTCACTTAGGATGAGTAATTTCTCCATAGCCTGGTACCCTCCTGGCTGTCCTATCTCCATGGACACAGACGTGCCAGACATGTCCGAATTACTGAGAGAGTACAGTCCAGATTCAGACTGGGACCCTGATACCCAGAGATGTCCTCCTCTCAGAATTAACCCTGTCTTCCCTGGTGCAGTAATAACCATACCACTGTGCTGAGCTGGGGTCCCTTGCTTCCACACGGAGGATGGTAACAAGGTGGGCAGGGGAGGGCAGGAGGAGTGAGAGAGGATGGGGTGTCCAAACACCATCTCCACTGCTGGGGTGGTCAGTGAGAAGGAACAGGTTTCTCCAACACCCTTCAGTGGAAAACAGAAAGACCCAGAATGTGGTGGTGACTCTACAGTGCTTGATTGCCATGGAAACTTAGGTAGTTTCTAAAGCAGCTTCAAAAGCCTCCCTCCCCTTGGCTCCTCTAGGATGCTGTTATAGAGGTTTGTAAGCTTCAGAGAAAGGGAACTTGTCAGGCAAGCTTTTGGCCCTGGGAACAAGTCACAAATCAAAGAAAAATGCTGGTTTCTGAAGCAAATGAAGAGACCCCTCCTATTAGGCTTAAAAGCTGCTCCCAGGAAATAAGTAAGAGGAATGGCAGGTATGAGTGGGGAGGAATTTTCTCTTCTCTGTCCCCTGGGAGTGGAGGCCTGGGTGTGTTGAGAGTAGACA
Organism: Indri indri; assembly: GCA_004363605.1. NCBI lineage: Eukaryota > Metazoa > Chordata > Mammalia > Primates > Indriidae > Indri > Indri indri. The sequence continues at coordinate 7,373 of RJWJ010016082.1, forward strand.
AAAATAGGAAGCAGAGAGGGGGGCTTCCACCCTCCCGAGGCTCTTGTCACCCCCACTTTTCAAATGACTGAGACACACTACAGGTCCCAAGGCCTGGAGGATGGGACTGACTGGGGCACCAGGCCCCAGGGCAAACCAGACCAGACCTGGGGGCCCCCCCAAGACAGGCTGAGAGCACATCCTCAGCGAGCAGGTTAGAATGTGCAAGCAGGATTTAGGACACCAGCTCCCTCTGGCTACCAGAGACTTGAGAACTGGCCCCGATCAGGGAGCCAGGCAGGGCTTCGGCAACCCCGCCGTGTGCAGCCAGGCACACCCTTGTCCCAGAGCAGCATCTCTGCACTTCACTGAGAATGAAGCAATGAAGCCTGGCAAGCCTGAACTAGTCAGCCATCCACACTGTACAGGGGCCTTGAAGGCCTAGGGGAAAGGGACCCAGGGAGGTCTCAAAGCATTACACTGGAGAGGGTTTACAGACATGGCCCCTGAGCTGTAAAGGAATTCTGCTCTAGTGGGCACACTGGTTCGTTCTAACAGAACCGGGCTACTGGGACAGGTAGGTAATGGCTTGCACTTTATCACCAGGTCTCAAGTATTGGAGAATGAGGGCCTGTGCAAAGCTACTGTACCTCCCTGACATTCTGGAGTCCTCCTGATTTCAACACTTTCCTATGGTCACAGCATGTCTCAAACCTTGCGTCTTGACTTGGGGTTTGGAAAGTATACTCACTGTATCTATAGATGCTGGGAAAAGGTCAGGGATGTCCAATATGTGGTTGTGAAAGAAGCAAGCCCATACCCGCTTCAGTGAATCATTCAAACCTGCCCAATGCTTGTTACTTATTAAATGGACAACCAGTTATTAAGGACTTACTAAGTCCTGGGTGCTGTGGAACGCACGATAAAATAAAACCCATCCCTGCCTCAGAGATGCTTGCAATCTGAGAGAGGAATCAGACACCTAGATCAATTAGTGTGATAAATTAGCCATTTTCCTTTTCACATCTGACGCCTTTAAATGCAAATATTAAAAACAAAACAATTCTGTGTCTTCAGCAGAAAAGAGGTCATCGTCAATCCACCCATCCCCCATTCTTGGGGAAGGAAGGTGCTGGTCACCTGAAAAAGGTGGAAAGAGGGTCGTTTATGACTCGGGTAACACTTTGCAGTTCACAGAGCTTTGAAAGGGGGGTGAGGTCTCATTTGACCTTCAAACCCGCTTGGGAGGCAGGTGGAAGAGGCAGAGGATGGGCAGAGCACTGCACCGAGTCAGTAGAAGACACTATTCCAACATGGTGTCCCTCCGTCTTCCCAGCAGCCCTTTAAGGTCGGCATTACACCCTCATTTGTAGATAATGGACCAGACCCAGAGAGCCATGAAACAAGCTTGCAGTCATGCCATTAAGTAAATGGTGGAGCCTTCATCTAAGGTCATCGGACAGACCCCTGCTCTTTCTTCTGTGTTCCTGGGAAGTGTGGGAGAAAGAAAAAAGGGTACTGGGCAGGCCACCGGGATGAGGAAACAGGCCTGAGGACTTGAGCAGCGGCAGATACGGGCTCATCACACGCATGCGTTCACATCCGTGAGCCACAGGGGCCTTCCTCTGTTCCCACCAGCAAGGAGCAGCAGATGCCTGTTCGGGGTGGGACAGTAGGAAAGTGGGTAAAGATGGCAAAAAGGGAGTCACTTCTACCACCAAAGTGTTACCAACAGCCTCAAGTCCAGAAGTAATGAAGGTCAAAGATCTGTAACCTTAGGGCCATTTATCCTTTATATCCGTCCCTTTCACCACCTGTCAAATCGTACTTGCCTTGTAGGGTTGTTGTGAGGATTAAATGAGTCGATGTATAAAATGCTTAAAACCGTGCCAGGCACATAATGAGCACTTAGAACATTTTTATTAATGTGTGCTCTGTTAAGCACCGACTCCTACCTTCTTTGCAGTTCCGTGCACTCGCCTGGAGAGTTTAAATACCTTGGCCAAGGTCACGCAGTTCCCAGAGCCAGGATTCAAACTCAAATCTATTTGACTCTGAAGCCTGGGATTTTAATTATCATGCAGGACTATCTCCTAAATCATAATTAACTTCTTGACATATTTATGATCCTCAAACAGCCCATGACCTGATTGGGCAAGAGACGACCCCACACAGGCATCTCATCATGGTAGATGAGGGTGTTGTTCTTGGGGGCGCAGAAAGGAGGAGGCCGGTTCTGTTCATGGACTAGTTCTTAGAGAAATAGGAAAATGAGTCTCTTCAGCTGAACATAGGAACATTTTATATGTTTGAGACAAAAGGCAAAGCTTATGGCTCATGAGGCAAAAAGAATAATCCTTACTTATTACTTCCAGAGCTCCCCCACCAACTCAGTGCACTTGCAGGAGTCTGGTCTCTCTCCCCACCGCGTCTCTGAAGCTGCATTCTTGCCTGTTCCACCTGTCACCTGTCCTTGAACCTCCTCTTCCTGACCTCCCTGGGGTTTATCTGTCTCCGCTCTCCTGAAACTCTCATCTCTTGTCTTCCATGACAACACACTCACGATTTTTCCTTTTCTCTGTGCCTTTTCTGTTTTGTCTTTTGCTCTACTTGTAAATGTGGGCTTTCAACCCTCTTTTCTTTTTCCCTGTAAACACGTCCCCTTGTCAACAACACCTGCCCTCACAGTGATAATCATCTCTGCACAGATGAATCTGGAGCATGTGTATGGAACAGTCTTTTCTAAGCTCCAGCCTCATGTTTTCAGTTGTTCACTAGACACCCCCACCCTTCTGGAACCTCAAACATTCCTTGAACTGGACTCGTCCTTTCTCTACGTATGTTGTGCATGTGCTTTGTGTTTAGTGAGTACATGCTAAGCACCTGGCTGACTGTAGACACCTAATAGATGTCGGCTCCTATCTTTTCCCTTCACCCAGTGAAATGACCTTGTTTTCTTCACTTCCTTGAAGATCAGTCTGTCACCTGAGTAATTATTCACTTTTCTGTTTTCACTCGGACCTTCCCATCAGTTGTCAACCTCTGCCAGTATTTCCTTTGCAATATAGTTTGCAGGCCATTCGTTCATTTCCGTTCCCTGAGTGCCATCTGTGCCCTTATCACTATTGCAGTGGTTTGGGAGTCATTTAGCCCTTGGTAGAAATCTCTGTCCTACCACTTAGTTGCCAACTTCTGAGCCCGTATTTTCTCATCTGTAAAATTGAAATCGTGTGTCTACCCTGTAGGGTTGTTGTGCGGATGAAATGAGTTAATATATAGAAAAAGCATCTAGCAGAGAATAGGCACTCCATAAATGTTCATTACCCTACTTTCCACTAAATTCATCCTTTACAACATTCTAAGATACACTTGTTACCATGTCATTTCCCTGATGAAAAATATTCTGTGACTTCTTGTTGTTTATGGAATAAAAGCCAATGTCTACAGCCTGCTGCTCGATGTCAGCCACAGTCTTGGCTTGTGTGCCTTCAGCCACAGGCCCGGTGCGCCACTCACACAGGCCACCCAGCACTGCTGTTGAAGCCCAAAGCTTTCCTCCAGGCTCAGCTTACAGTCAGCATCTTCCAGAAACCTTTTTGAATCAACTTAACTAAAACCAGACTCCTCTGAACTCAGACATCACTTGGTACCACTGTGATGGCACACATCTCACTGTGAGTGTCTTAGATAGCAGATATCTCATCACTTCCTAGCCCCGCTCCGGGTCAAAACCTCCATGGTGGCAGGGGGCCCCTTTCATGTTGGATTCTCCAGTTGGTGTTTTGCTCTTCTTCATTTTAAGGTTTTTGGTAACTTCAACTTACTGGACTTGGATCCTTTCTGCTAAAGTGATATAAATTAAAGTCAGTACCTTCTTCCTCCAACAGTCTTTCAGATATTTAGAGACAACTCTATTGCACTTCTTAGTTATCTGCTTTACAGACTAAGTTCAACTTGATAACCATTGATTCGGTGCCTACTGTGCACTAGGCACTGTGCTAGCACCCAGGACACACAAATAACATGTGTGGCCCCTGTCCTTGAGGGCCACCCGGGCAAGGGGTGGAGGCACATAGGTGCTCAGTGGAGCAGAGTAGCAGGGGACTAGTGCCATAATAGGGGGACGGTGGCATACAGACGAAGGAAGCCTCCCTGTGCTGGGGAGTCAGGAGCAGCCTCACAGGGGAGCTAATGATTGAGGCTGGAGGAAGAATCGAGCAAACTTGCCCAGTTCCTATCACTACCCCTCAAAGGGCTTTTAATGTCCATCTATCAAATGAAACTGCTCCCAGACCTAGAGTTGGCAACTTTTCAGAAGCGGTATGCCAAGTCTTTATTTATTCATTCTAGTTTAGGATTTCACATATCATTGATACATTTCCGTTTTTATATATCCCTGTGTAACTAAACTCTGTTGTGAATAAAGCAAAAAATCCATTTTATCTAAAAAAAAATGCTTAAGCAGCTTTACCTAAAGTTAACATGTAAATCTAGTATGATATTTGACGCCCCTACAACTTTGGCCCGGGTTGGAAGGAATGCCAAGAGCTGTGTCCTTCCCGCTGCCACCCTAGCAAAACCTAGGAATCTCTTCTCGAAGTTTCTACCCTGCCCCCAGGTACAATTTATTTGAAATAATAGTTAATTAATTTAATGACCCCCCTCCAGCTCAGCTCTTAACATTTCCAGACAAGTTCCATCTAAATCACATTTCTGAAAAGCCTCTGCTTCCCAGCTCTCCATGGCCCCTGAGTTAATGTGGCTAAGGAAGCTGGACTGTCGTTCTCTCCTTACCTCCCCCGGGCCCTGCTGCATTAAGTGGGACACTTCCCTGCTCTCTTTAGGTGGATACAGACTCCATCTTTTAAGGCCCCACTTGCCTCCTCCGATGGCGATGGCGCGACTGGGAGAGGAGGCCACACCTGTGGGCCCCGCACCCTCTAGGCCCCGCCCCGTGCTCACTCCTCTGTGTGGTCCGAGTTCCTGGGCTCAAGGCCCAAGACCCAGGCTGGCTTCAGAAGGCCATTCTGGGGGCCTATTTTTTTCTCTTTCTGTGCCCCACCTGTGTGAGTCGCCACCTCTGGGTGAGTGCATCTGCTCTACAACGTTCCCTCAGGCAAATGCTTCTAACACTTAAACCTACGGGAAAGCCCTGGTGAGCGTGACTGTGGCCGTGGGACAGTGGGACAAGCCACAGTTGCCACACTAGCCTTGTCAGTAATGAAGCTGTGTGTGTCTCCCATCTCCCTCCTTTCTGTGGTTCTTTTCTCATTAGAGTTTGGATTCAGAAGGGGTTGTGGGAAGAGGAGTGAATAATTATCGTTCCTCAAATCCCCAAGAGGACAGTGGAGCCGAGAGGGCTGCCAGGTAGAGACCCACTTGCAGGCGAGGGTTGGGGGAGGGGCTGAAGGGAGAGACGGCATCTGTGACAGGCCGAGGTCCACGCTGAGCCCCTGTGTGTCCCCCTCTGACTGCCAGCTCACTCTGTCAGCTGGGTTTGGTTTCTGCAGGGATTGCCACTGAAAGGGAGTTAATGCTCTGATCTTGGTTCGTCTCCTTCCTGGACCTCTCCATCCTACTCCTCAAAGGTAACTCATGTTGCTCCAGGGGGAGTCACCCTAGTACCTGACACAAATAACGGGTGAAGTTATGTGCAGGTTGTGGCAGGTTCCCTAGTTATGTGAAGCAGTGAGCAAAAAGATTTTATGAGCTGGGCCATGAGTCTGAAGGGCACCAGGACCTCCGTGTGGCCACATTTGATAATGATAAAACCTCTTCCCGCAATCTCTCCAGCTGCTGGATGGATCCCATTTAAGCACCACTGTGTGTAGGGCCCTTCTGGGGAAGAGAGAGCTTCTCTGCATATGTTGATTTCAGTCCACCTAGAGAGGCAACACACGCGCGTGTGAAATAGCTGTAATGAGAGACAACATAAAAAGTGGCAAAGGCATGGGTTTGAATCCTGGCTTCAGCACTTATCAGCTGTGTGACCTCAGCCAAATTCCTTAATTTCTCTGTGCCTCATTTTCTCATCTATCCTTCACAAGGTTGCCTCAAGGATTAAAAGAGCTAACATTTATAAAGCACCTAGAATACCTATCATATTATAAACATTACATACAAATGTTTCATCCATATAAAGCTATGTATGTGTTCAGTGACCCAGTGGTGAAGTGACAGCATGCAAAAATCACTTGGGTTTAGGTTTTCATCTCAAAGAAAGATCAGGGCCAAGCTGACAAATGTGCCAGGCATATGGAAACATAAGCCAAACCAGGTGGCAGGCTCGCCTGATCTTCTGGCTACCACCCCAAGCTTCTCCCTCTACTAATTAACATGGCATTGGCTTGGATCAGATAGGGCAGAAGCCAGAGAGATTTCGTTCAGGAGCCAATTTCTTCCAGACACTTAAACAGCTGGGTCCCAATCCTTCCACGTTTGAAATCAAGGCAATTTAGAGCTGAGCCTCATATGCACATTCATATCGAATAATGACATCTAATGGTCTCATCCACCAGCCCTTCTGTGCATGTCAGGAGGTGAGAAACAGTATCCTCTCCCCAGGTGGCTCATGTTTGACAAAATAAGTGACAGCCAGTTCTAGAGCAACTCAGAGAGAATGACACCTTCTTAACCCAATACCTAGAGTTGTAGGATCACTTAGATGGAAAGAAAGGACCTTAGAGATCCAGTCCTACACCTATATTTTATGGTTAAGGGGACCATGATCCAGAAAGATGAAATGATTTGCCCAGTTCATGGACAGAGATGGGACCAGAACTCAGGTTTTCTGATCCTTGGTGGAGTACTCTTTCCACTAAACCACATCCCCATATGTTGTAGCTCCTCTACCAGGAAGCTGATACAGGCTGTCTTGGTGTGCCCCTGGGCTGGGACAGCCTTATGACTACTAAGACAGGAATTCAAATGCAATACTAAATCTGCATGTGCTGGGCCTCATTCCAGCCCTGGAGGGTAACGTGGCTTTCTCTGCAAAAGCCTTGTATGGCTCCTAGAAGATGAATGACTAGAGCAACCAGGAAGCTACAGTGCCAGGAAAGGTCTGCAGGAGGTTTTGTATTATTTCAAGCATTGATCCCCAGCAAGAAGCCCAGGGCAATATTGCCCTGTGCCGTAGAGGTTCTCCAAGTTTGCTCCACGGACCATTGTCATCCACCAGAAGGAGCTGGCGAGAAAAGAGAAGCAGGGGCAGAAAGATGGCATGCTCCAAGTGGCTTCACTCTTGGAAGCTCACTAATCACAGCTTGGGCATGTTCCTTACTGCACAGCTGTAGGTGCCACTCTCAGTTTAGTTAAGAAGCCAGTTGGATCCCACTAACTCTCAGCTCTGAACCAAGGCCCAGATGGATCAGAAGCTACAAAGATTCGCCTTGAAAAATATGTGATGTTGTACTCTTAGTTCCTTTCCTTTCCAGAACTCTCCTTCCCATCCTATACAGGAAGCTCGTAGCAGATCTTCACAACTTTTCATTCCATGGAGCATGAGATATCCAAGGTCAGGGGCAGGTGGGCAAAGTGGAGTGGGCCAGTGATTGCTTCCCCTAGGGGATTTTTTTAATGGGAACAATGGAAGTAAGTGGAATGGAGAGTTCTTAGATGTTTTTGCAGTCAAATAATGTGAATCTTTATAGCAAAATCAAATATTTGCTTTGTCACATGCTTTAAGACCTTCAGCAAGTTATTTGACTTGGGATTGTTATGTGAATTATATAATTTATTTACTGTATATATATTAATACACTTACATATACATATACAGAAGTATGTATATATAATTTTCATAGGCATGTATGTACATATATATAAAAGCTCACAACAGCCCCAAGAAATACGGAAGAGACAGAAACTGAGGCTTGGCTTAAGTGCCTACGCCTGAATTAATCCTTGCGACCACAGAATGACTTCCTCCTAAGAAAGAATAGTGGTGGTGGTGTAATCAAAAGAAGAAAGGAGAGTATGCTGTGTAGATTAAAAATAATAAAAAATGCAGCTATCGTAGTCAGTAAGTAAGTGTGGGGTAACCATCAGTGCCACCTCTATGTTCCAGAGGAGCCAGGATCAGAATCTCTGTAGCATTCCTCAGTGGAAGAATGGTAAATTTGGTATATGCATACCATGTAATATACTTTGTGGCTGTTAAGATTTTACGTATAGACATGGAATGTTATCGAAAGCACGTTAAGTGGTCAAAGCAAGGTTCAGAACAGTAAGCATAATTTTGTAGGAAAAAATACTTGTAAAAATGTATCAAAATAGAAAAAAAATTGAGAGAGTATACCCCAAACTGTTGGCAGCGGATATCTTGGTTGGGAAGGGTGTCAAGTAGGAAGAAGGATAGCATCTATTCAAGTCATGTCTACATTCCTAAATTGATTGTGACTTTTTTCCCAATAACTTTTTATTGCTTTTGTAATTAAGAAAAATAATGAATTAAGAGTAAGATAATGAAAATATTTTAAAAAGGTCCCCAACTCATGTTATACAGTGATTCCCAATACTGCTCTCAGGGATGGTTTCTTCGACCCATCCTGGTTGAGTCACAGACTTAACAAGCACCTTCACAAACCCACCTGTCATGTGACCCCCCACCGGAGGCTGTGACCTCTCGGAGGTCAAAGATAAGTTCCATTACCAAGGAGGGTCTATCTCATAAGCGTATTTTGAGATCCCTCCAAGTTCCACGCTTCCGGTTCTACACAGTCCACAGAATGCAGAGTCCTGAGTGAGCGCTGCCTCTGGCTTCTGCTGAGAGCAATTTCTCCCTGGGGCAGCATTTACCCTGGGATGGGATTGGAGGAGAATGGAGCGGATGATGGGCATGAAAACAGCAAACACATTTTTTTCTTGTCCTTGAGAACAATTTTTCTTCAACCTCACTTAAAGCTTTCCATTTCTAATATTATACCTTCCACGTAGAAAGCAATTTTAACTTCTCTAAGCCTTTTCACATTCATTATTACTGCTCTTCAAAGTAATCCTGCAGAGAGGGTATTATTCCGATACTGAATTTCTGCAAAAATAAAAGTGCTTCCTGAAGTCCAAGGTGCCCACTGAAACACAAAATAGGTGTGTACATGCACGGGCCCACGCGTGCGCACACCTGCACCTGCACGAACCCCCCTGCACCCACACGATGCTTTAGGACAGGAGGACAGGAGGACCAGGCATAGTGTCTGCTTCACTCCCCTTAGGTTTCAAAGTTCCTGTTTTTACTTAAAAGCTCCACAGCCTAGCAATCCCATTTCTTCAAGTGATACAGATTTAATGCTCAGAGCTGTATATAATATAAAGGAGATACCACCGCCACACCACTTATTGAGAAAGTTACCATGTAGCTGAACACAAACTACAACAGAGAGCAGGCAGTGGTCTCTGGAATTGCCAGGTTGCCTGTTTCAGACCACAGAAGTTTTAGGGATTCAGAAAAACTGTGGCTAATCCTGTGCTAGGCAGACTTGGGGAAGGCTTCCTGGGAGATTCACGACTTGGACTGGACTGTGCTGGCTAACTCCAAGGACTCTGTGTAGACTGAGTGGAGGATGCGAATGCCAGAGTCCAGCCAAGGAGACTGGACAGTGGCACTTTGGTCTTAGTAAATTCTCATTGTAACGAAACCCCTTTGAACACCCCACCAATGCCCTCTTCCATCTGCTCAGCACTTTTGATGTCTTCGCAAGTTTGCAAAGGCTCTAGCTTTAGTATAGATGCCACCAGGGCCACTGATCTTGTGATCAAATCTAAACATACACCTGAAAGAATAAGTGGTTTGATGGACGTTGAGTTTGAGTGGGAGTGAGCATAGATACATAGGCGACGGGGAATAGGAGGAGGAAGAGCCACAGGTTGCCCAGCAGCTGTTGTTTCACATGACAGCGTTTAGATGCCTGTTCTAGCTACGGGGTGGCCATCAAGTCTGGAAACATAGGTATTTTTATTTTATCCTGTACTGTAAGGTAGTGTTAATAAGGCAAATATTAATATTATGTCTTCACCTGTTGTATTACTTTTCCAGGAATGCTATAACAAAATACCATAGATTGGGTGGCTTAAACAACAGAAATTTATTTTCTCTCAGTTTTGGAGGCTGGAAGTCCAAATTCAAGGTGCCAGCAGGGTTGTTTCCTCTGAACCCTCTCTCCCTGGCTTGCAGGTGGCCTTCCTCTTGCCTCTTGACAAGGCCGTCCCTCTGTGCGTGCATGCGCCTGGTGTCTCTTCGTATGTCCTAATCTCCTCTTCTTCTAAGGACACCAGTCAGATTGGGTTAGGGCCCACCCTAATGGCCTCATTTTAACTTAATTATCTCTTAAAGGCCCAGTCTCCAAATACAGTCACATCTGAGGTACTGGAGAAGGGAGGGTGGTTAAGGCTTCAGTGTACGGATTTTTCAAGGACACAATTCAGTCCATAATACCTGTGTTTCCAGATGTGGTGGCCATCCCGTAAATGTGTAAAAAAAAGGGGATAAGACTCCAGGTTGTGCAATAGGAGTCTGGAAGTATTCTCTTTAGAACTGAAGCCATCCTCTAGGAAGGGACCCATCCTTTTAGCCGCGGGGATGCTGCACTACTGCGGCGTGACCACGGCCTGGGTGCAAAGCTGCACCCCGGGGCTGTGGCTTCTGGCTTCCACTCCTAGCAGTGTCTCCGCCCAGAGCATTTGCACAGTTTGCAGAATGATGGATGATCTTGTCCCAGCTTAGAGCCCCATCCCTTGCAGCGTGTTCTCTTTCTGAACACATCCACCATCCCTTGTCTCCTCCCAAACCATCCCTATGGCACCTTTGATGTAAGACCCTGTGACCAGCCTGTTGACTGCTGGTGATGTAATGGTGTATCATTCAACAGTGATTTATATTCCGTGCAGGTCTGAACAAAGCTATAAACTGCTCTCGAGAGCTAAATGCTGCTCAGCATTTAATCTAAGCAAAGGGAGGGTTTAGTATACATCAGCTTCCTAGGATGAATGTGCTACTACTGGAGGAGGAAGGGTTCTTTTTCTGTTGCTGATTTGCTCTTTGATGGTTTCAAGGATTGGGGAGGGGGCCGAGGGAGAGTGTCTTGTGGAGGACTTGGGCCCCTGCTTCTCAGACATCCCTGGCATGCACGTCCACACGGGCGTCTGTGCAGAGCCAGCTTTGCAGCAACCTGTGGGGCTCATCAGAACAGAGTCCCTCCCTCCACATAGCAACAAGGGAGCATGCCAGGCTCAGGGACACGCAGACGCCATTCCTCGTTCCTGGGAGCAGCAAATGTCACGCAGATGGATTTCCGGCCCTAGAAAGCTGGAGAAATTATATGCCAGTGAAGTTTTGGGCAGAACCTGGTCGCATAAGGAATAGATATTTGGGAAGATGCCTGTGTACACAATATGTAACCGCCCTGAATCCCCGTGAGAACCCTCTCAAGGGCCTCGGTTTCCTAGGAGATGGCTTCTTGAATTAGTAAGAACGTTTCTGCTGCCTAGCCTGAGGCCTAAATTCTGATGCTATTTCTCCACAGAGTCACGGCTGTGGCGACGATACTGCTGTGGCTTCTCTGAGACTCCCTGAAGGCGGGGGAACATGTGTTCTACCCTCCCCTTCCTATGTGGGCTAGTCCCCCAACAACCGCACAGGAGGCGCCGCCTCGTCCGCCGTATCCACCTGCAGTTAGCGCTCAGAGTGCTGAGAAATATTTGGTCATTAACCTTTAAAGCGGTACTGGGATAGAGCCATTTTGGGTTACTGATTAAGTGTTTTCTGGTGACATTTCAGGGTTACAAATGAATTAGCTGCTCCCAGACAATGCCATCCTGGCCTGGCATTTCTTAACATTGGCAACACATTGCAGGGATCCAGGTTTCTGTGTTTCCACTGGTTAAGGCATTGTGCTTTCTACCTTGCAAGCCGCGGTGCACTGATGTGGGCGCCGCAGTGCTACCCACTTGGCCCCAGAACGGAGAGCTGGACTGCGAGGAAACTCTAGGCAGGGCGGCTAATTCATCCGCCCAGGACTTTCCAGTTTTAGGACCAAAAGTCCCATGTTCAGACACCCTCCTCCACCGAGTCGCAGGCATACTGGGATGGTTGGCCGCCTTACTGGGAAGCAAGGCTTTGAAGGAATAAAAGAGGTGAGGAACTTAAGGAAATTTGGCTGAAAATCGATGTGAGACCAGGGAACACCCTGAACATACTGTGTCCCTGGGGATGGGGTGTGGAAAGAAGGAAATAATCATATGAATCGATAGCATCCTGGTGGGAGTTCAAGTCAGAGGCAAGGAGGACGCTGCCAGAGAGATGTGTAATGTAGGACGAGGGGGGAGCTGGAAGCTGCTAGTCTGAACAGACAAGGTGGGGACGAGAAGCCCCCCGCCCGGGCTGAGAGGGAGCAGGAGGGAGGTGGGCCGAGGCCTGGAGTCAGGGCAGCCTGGACACCGAGGGAAGAGTAACCCAAGTAGGAGGAAGCCAAGAAACCAAAGCTAGTGAGAAAGCTGGAATCCAATATTTGGCGACCAGAGAAACATTAAGCGGAGATGGCGGAGATGGGGAGGGCGTAGATGAGGAAGCTGTGTTTGGGGGTGAGACAAGGAGCTAGCCCTCCCCTCTTCCGGCCAGGTGTTGACCAGGGCACAGACAGGAGTGGCCAGAGCAGGGTGGTGAGTTCCAAGGCGATGTTGTGGGAGTGAGAGCTGAAAGGGCTTCAGGCGGGGATGGTCGGGGGAGGAAGCCAGTGCTGGGTTTGAACCAGCGCAGAGAGCACGTGTGTTCACACGCCCACCCCACCCCCATTGGCCATGCCGGCCCACCCACAGGTGGAGTGTACCAACGGGGACCCTAGAGCTCAGAGGCCTGGAGGCCACAGCTCCCTGTGCACCAGCAGGTCTTAATAGTGCAGCTCCCCACCTGCAGCTGCTTTGGGTGGTGCCGTATCCTCTTCTGATTGGACCCCTGAACTCTGAGCCCAGGCCGTGGAGAGTCCTGGCTCAGAGAGGGTAACGAGTTTTATTTCTCATTCCACCCAGCTGTGACCGACTGGTTGCTGCTAGTTGCCTGGAGAGCTGGGCTGAGTAGGAGTCCGAGGTCCCCTCCAGGACCCGCAGGAGTGAGGGCTGAGATTAGCTGTTTCTGTCAGAGACATGGATGTGCCCCCAACAGAGTGCCCACCGGACTTTGCTGTCCAAAGGGCAGTTCCTACGGTGGCGTACCTTGGTTTCCCTTGCAAATGGGCAGGGCCAGAGATTTTCAAAAATGTTTAAATCACTAGAATCCTTTCTTCAATGAAATTTCACTTGGAAACACATCAAAGCAGAGCTATTCTGGCCAAAGAGAAGGGCAAGGGCCGGGAATCTCTTCTGCTCCCCATCCCTTCCCAGTGGCCGTTCCTGAGACACCTCCATGGAACACAGTTTGAAAACCACTTGGGAAGGTGCCACTTCAGAAGAGGACTGGGGAAGATCTCTCTGAAAGGATGATCTCTCAGATCTTAATTCAGATTAGGATCTGAGAAGAGCTAGAAGAAGGCCATTCTGGGAGATGGAGCAGCAAGTGCAAAGGCCCTGAGGTGGAACAAGCTTAGCTAGTTTAAGACACAGAATGCTCTGCGGTGTAGCCAGTGTGTAGGGGTGTGAGGTCAAGGTGACAAGTGAGTCCAGGTAGGTAGGCAGGATCCACTTAAGCAAGGCCATGTGGGCAGGCTGTAGGAGTTTGGATTGTATTCTGAGTATGACAGGAAGCTATTGGAGGGGTTTAAGCAGCAGAGAATCATAAGCTGGTTAAATTTTTGAAATATCACTGGCTACTCTATGGGGGCGAGAATAGAAGGCAGGACACCAGTGATCTACTACAGTGGTCCGTGTGAGAAATGATGGAAGGTTGACTCGGGGGTAGCAGGGAGCTAGTATGCCTCAGAGGTCAAAGGCGTAGCAAGGGTCGTATGTGGGCGTGCCGTCTCATGGCAGGCATGGAGCTCTAGGACAGTGGGGTGCTGAGGTCCAAGGAGGGATGCTCTCCAGACCGGGTGAGGACTCCTTTCTATTTATTGCCTGCAGAAACCCTCTTCATGCCTGAAGACCCAGCTTCCCTGGGAAACCCTCCCCGATCCTGCATTACTGTCTGTATCAGGGAGTTACTCTCACCATTTACTACTCGGTATTTATTATTCAGGCTTTTTCTAGAGACTACTAGACTTGGGAGGGACGTTATAGACATCTGCTCAAGCTCCCTGATTTTACAGATGAGGGGACCAAAGGTTCAGAACTGATAGTAAACTCGAGTCTCTTAATCCCCAGTCTGAGGCTATTTTCACTTCATCCTCAACTCTTTTCATTTATGCATGTCTCATGTCCCCTCCCAGATAGCTTTTTTTTAGCTTTTTATTTTAGATTTAATTAAAGATTCTTAAGGGCAGAGATCATGTCTTACTCTCTCTCTTATCTCCTTAGCATCTAGCATAATGCTTGACCCAAACATAGAAGTTCAACAAATACTTGCTGACTAGCTGTTCTGCCTGCCAGGGTGCCCACTGGCACAGGAATTCCACTCCCCCACTTGCACCCCATCAAGGTTAACCTACCCCCCAGACCTGACATTGCTTACCACCAGTCACCACTGCTGTGGCCAGGTCATACCTGGCACTGCTTACAGCCAGCATGTAGACTGCGTAGCAGGGCCTGGCAAAGGCTTGGGGGCAGAGTTCTCATTTCCTTGCTTTGCTATGACTACAATGAGTATTGGATTCTGATTGGAATTAGGCCCAAACCCCGCTCCACGGGGGGTATTGCAGAAGATATGACTATGCATTACTATTTATTGTCTTTCTTGGATTTTCGCTTATCTATTAATAAGAGTTCGTGAGAAATAACATGATAGATCCTAAAGACCTAGCCCCAGAGGCCGTGGTCTGCTACTGCAGGGGGTGGTGGGGGCTGGGAGAATAGGACTTCATCTTTCCCACAGAGTGGACTCTTTTCTGAGCAGAAACCCCTTTGTCTGTCTTAGTAGCTCTCCCCAGCCCTGTGCCACTTGCCTAACGGACCTCTGAACTTTGGGTAAATGGAGGAGGCTGCAATTCCTTGTGTTGTCGTGTCTATTGCTGTTCTTTAATTGAGACATCTTTTCCAGCAGAGCCATTTAAAATCTGTATTAGTTTCCCAGAGGACCCCTCCCCCAGCCTTAGCGCATCAGTGGGTGGGGAGGGTGTTCTGCACCCCACATTCCTCAGTTAGCCACCAAACCACAGGCAGAGCTGTGTTCATCACACCAGACAGGAAGCCACGTCAGGCAGGGTCCCCGCCCGGCTGCATCGCCTTTGTCCCCCGCTCCCCAGGACTCAACTGATGTGTGTCAAAGCTCTCGGTTATTTGAACTGTCAGAATATGGTGCTAACAATGGCAACACATTATTCCTTCCGTCCATTTATGGAATCTACTATGTGCCTCCATCTATCTATTTCTAATTATTAATACATGTTTTCAAATTTAGATTTATAAGTAGAGAGGTACATAAAATATAAATCCTTGCTCATAACAGAAAACAGTTTATATGGAAACTAATAAAACCTCTTCTAACTCCTCCCTCTTTGTCACGTGGAATTTCCCAGCAAATTGCACAGTGGGAGCCAGGCAAGTGTTTTCCCGTCTGTGGGACTATTGATCAGCACTAACAGAAGGAATCGTAGAAGGTGCCAAAGTCACAGAACAGCCGACAGGAGGTGCAGGCAGGAAGATCCCCTTGTTAATTCATTAACGTAACAACAAGATGTCTGTTGGGAAGAAGTTGGGTCATTTTCAACTGGTAATTAGGTCCACATGGTCCTTCTCTCATCACTCTCCATTTGTCAGCCACATCCTTTGTGTTGGCCCACTGCACTTGTGGAAGACACTGAGAATCGTGCAGCTACTGGAAGCTTGGGAAGGCCACGACTTCCATGAGGTTGACTTTCTCCCCCAGAACAAATCACTGGATTTAACCAAGAGGATATTGCAGTGTTGAATGAGAAAAAATGTCTCCATTTTGTAAAGTATCCTATGTAGAAACAGTTTGTATGAGGTCCTTGGGTGACCGCAGTCACATCCAAGGCTTCAGTTTATGAGGTGATGACTCAGGCCACATCTCTGGCTCAGAACTTTCCATCAAGCTTCAGATCCATGTTTCCAAGAGCCTTGAACATCCCAAGGGCAGCACGAACTTGAACTTCCCCCACTTTCCCTCCGCTTCCTGTCCGAAATCTAACTTTTAGTAAATTACAGCGTTGCACATCCAATGATAGGTTCCCGAACCAGCAATTGGAAGCACATCCACAGTAGGTGGGGCATGAGTAGGCCAGCTTTGGTGTGTTGGAATCTGGATTATTTAAAACCAACGTCAAGACACAGCTTTCTTTTGCATCCCCACCCCAGGCAATTGCTCTCTCCTTGGCTGTGCCCTGAAGGCTGCCTCCTTCCCCTGTCCTGCCCAGGTGATGCAAGCACCTCTGGCCCACACAAGGGTTCAAACAGGCTGATCAACAGAAATCATCCGAGGAACTTCCAAAAAGTAAAGATTCTCCCGCTCTCCTCAAGAGGTTCTGACTCAGGAAGTCTAGGCTGAGACCTGGTCCACCCTGGGTACCATCAGAGAATTCAGTCCGAGCCCTAGTGCACAGCACAGGGAACTTTGATGCTTCATGACTCCCACAAGTTTAGGACCACTGCTTTCACAAGCAATGATGGTGCCGTATGTGTCTGTACATACACACACACGCATGCATGCACAAATATGCCTGTATACATAGGAACACACATAAACACGTGTGCACACATGCACAAACACAAATACATACACATTTTGGTACCTGGATCCCCCCCGGCAAATCACTTTCAGTTGTCCCTACAAACAATCATTGACTAAACAATCATGCACTAAGCCATTAGGAGCTCCTGGCTCTGCTCCCACCGTGCCAGACCCGCCTTCCTTCTCCTGACTGACCCCGGCAGCCTCCTAACTGGTCTCCCTACCTCTGGACTGTCAGCCACTCTTCTGACTTAGCAAATGCATATTAGAGTCACCAAAGTGTCTTGACCCCACGTGAAACTCAAACTTCCCAGCTCTGAGAACAGTGCTCACCCCAATCTCTGGGGCTTACCTTGGCCCCTCCTCAATGCCCCCTTCATTGTAGGAACATCTTAAGATCTAAATCTTGGTCCCCAGGTGAGATTATTTTCTTAACCTCAGATGAAATCACTGGATCAAAGCTATGAATATTTTAACCATCACTTTTCTGTAAGGAGCACCAGCTTACACTTTCCCTAAAGTCTGTGGGGTGATCCATCTGACTGCTCCCTTACTACTTTTGGAGACGATCGTTAAAAAAACAAATCAAAAGAAAACAAAATAAAAAGCAAAACAAAACTTTGCTAATTTTATTATACTCTATCACCCTGTTTTTAATTTTTAATTTTTTGATTATTGGTAAATTGAGCATTCTTCACATGTATTGCCCGTTTGTATTTCTTTCTCTGTCATCTAAACTTTGGCCTATTAAGTTTCATCTTTCTCCAATAAAAACTTTTCTCTAACCTAGCAGTTCCAAAGCATGGTCACCCGGCCAGCAGCCTCAGTGTCACCCAAGAACTTGTTGAGAATGCAAATTCTCAGGCCCCACCTCAGACCTCCTGAACCAGAAATTGTGGATGTGGGGCCCAGCAATTGGCTTTAACAAGTCCTCCAAGACTACAAACTGCCCTGACCATACTGAGTGGTGATAGAATTCATCCGGAACCTAGGTATACAACAGGGGAAGTCCACGAAGGGACTCACCTTGCCTGACATGAGTCACAAATAGCACAGTGGATAAGTCTGCAAACTCTAGATCTAGCCTGCCTGAGTTGGTAGCCTTGCTCTACTGGTTACTAGCTGTGTGAGCTTAGGCAAATGACTTAACCTCTCTGGGCCTCAATGTCCTCATTAGTAAAATGGGGATAATAATCTAACCTACCTCATAGAGTTATTTTAAGAATTAAAGGTTCAGTACACTTAGATGTGTGAGGTCTGACTGCTGCCATTATGGCCATTTAAATTATCACTTTACTCCACTCCATATTTTTTCCCTTGTCCTCCAGAAACCTGCTGGAAGAAATAAAGGATCTTAAAGAAACAAGGCTGGATCTTAAAGAAAGTTGGTGATTAGGAAGCAAGAGTTTTTATCATAAACATAACACATAATGCACCTCCCCTTAAAAATAAGCTGCTCCTTCTGCCTTCCGTTGTCCCAGGTCAGCCTTGCCAAGCTGTGCATGATTCTGTGGTTATTGCTCTCATATCAGCGGTTACATAAGGAATATAAGACACAGCAAATATGGAGAAAAGCTCTTGAATTCATTCTAGGTACACCAAATATTCGTTGTATTGGTTAAAAGCGGGTATAGAATTCTAAACCATTTTTATCATTCTGCCTCTTACAGCAGTCTTACTGGAGGTTAATATAGTAATATTTTTAAGAGGAGGTCCCATCATCAAATAAGTTTGTTTAATATAACACTAGGTCAGAGAAGTTAACTTATATTAATGTGGATTGTGAGTCTTTGTGGGTGAGAAGTCAGGTGAGATTCCCAGTCTTTTGACTCTGCCTCCCACGTTGCAAAGGAATATCTCACCGGGTTAGTGTCCCTTGGAGAACACTTTGGGAGATGTGTTTTGTAGGAAAAAGGAAAAGATTTCCAGGATTTGGAAAAGTTGTTGGCGAACAGAGTACAGGAAAACCAAATATTGTATAAGATGTTACGCATAGGAAAGAAAAAAGATATTTTTTCTCTTTAAAGCAGTAGTAAACAGGAGGTGTTCTTTGTGTCTCCAAAGAAAGACAATGAATTTAAAACGCTTTAGGAAAAAGAACTGAATGCTTTTCTGCCTCCCACCATCATATGCAAAACTCTAATGAGATATCTATTTAGTATTTTCCCAGAGAGGAGACTTCCCTGGTTTGTCCAAGACTAGAGAGTAAGGAAGTGATATCCCTCAATACTACTCTCCTCCCTGTGAATATTTCCAGCTACTGACCTTGCTAATGACTTGCTCTTACCTGGGTCTCCTCATTTTTCCTACTCAAGAAAATTGAAACCGTAATCATCCTAACTTTTCTCTTTCTCTCTTCCTCTCCTCTTCCCTTTCCTTCTCCATCACCCCACCCCATATTTTTTCCCTTGTCCTCCAGGAACCTTCTGCATCATTTCACTGTGCACCTGTGTGGCTGGGATTAACTTCGAGCTGTCACGCTACCCACGCTACCTGTATGGACTTCCCGATGACATCAGCCATGGCTATGGATGGTCCATGTTCTGTGCGTGGGGGGGCCTGGGCCTCACACTAATCTCGGGATTCTTCTGTACCTTGGCCCCCTCTGTTCAGCCTGTCCCGAGGACCAACTACCCTAAATCCAGACCCGAGAATGGGACAGTGTGCTAAAAAACAAACCCTTACATATATATATATAAATATATATATAATATACATATATAAAACAAAACTAAATCAAGATGATGCCAGTGCCAAGAAAGAGTTGAGTTGGCTCAGGCACCTGCATCTCGCCAGACTTTGTGTTGCCTCATCACTGAGATGGGGAAAGTGTCCCCATCCTGTGGCTCTTCCATCAATTCTTGACTTTTGGCTTCATGATTTCCTGACGACGGAGCGAACAGCGCCACTTGTGAGAGCGTCTTGACCCCCATCACTCATGAAGACCGGTGGTGAAGGGACGGTGGCCGTGGTCTGAGGCAGCGCAGATGTAGAGGAGGAAGAGCCACCCACTGGGCCAGCAGGAGAGGACCCCGCCGGCCACCAGTCGTATCACAGGCCAACAGAGCCCTTAGTTCATAGAATGTTACCATATAGTTGAGGCCATTTTCAGAATCACTTCTTCTCCTGCTCTTCCTGTTTGGTTTCCTTCCTGGCCCACCAGCAACACACAAGGAGTGGCAGAGAAAACAAACTGAGAAGGACGTTTTCTGTTTGCTGCCAGACTTTTGGACAAAGGTTCGGAGGTGGGAAGGGGAGAGAACGTGCTGAGAGGCAAGATCCGCGTGGATGAAAGGACACGTCAGTGGATGCTCAGAAACCCAGTCTTACCTTCCAGCTGCCTTACACCAGTGAAGAGGAGGCCATCCTGGCCCTGCCCCTGCACTCCCTGGGCAGACCGGAGCCTTGGAGCAATGCTGTGATGTGTGCGTGCGTGTGTGTGTGTGTGTGTGTGTGTGTGTGCGCGCGCGCGTACTTTGGGTGGTTTCCTTTTTTCTTTTCCACCTTTTAAATGGAAATACTTGCATTATGACTGTTGTCTCTCTATTGCTGTAGAGGTGTCATGGCCCCAGAAGGAGGCCCAGAGACCTGAGAAATATCACGAGGGGCAGGCCTCCATGGGTGCCAGTTCTGCAGCCCCCGATCCCTGGAGAGTGTGTGTATGTGCACGCGTGCGCATGGGGTGGATGTTTCGTGAGTGTAGGGTTTTATCGTTTGTGTTGTATTTTTTTGTTGTTATTATTTTTGGTACAGCTGAAATTCCCAGAGGGCAGAACCAAGAACCAAACCACCGGGCCAAAGGACCCTTTGGTTCTTCACATTTGAGACTCTGCAGAATTTAGTCCTCTAATTTTGGAAGTTCAAGACACAGCTGGGCACAAAAACCGTGAGAGAAGAGGGGGAACACACGGTTCAGGAGGGAGGAGTGTTGCCTCTGGTTGCTGTTGGACAAGTATGTATACGAAACAGGACTGTCACTCCCCATCGTGGAAGCTGTCCTTTGTCACTGGACATCTGCCCTTTTCCTAGGGGTGATCTCTGTGCAATGAAAGGAAATGGGTCACATGCAGAGAGAGCACCTTCGTTCCTGTGGGCTCAAGTTTGTATGATATTGTGTAAATTAACGGAGAACTCTTGACTCTTTCCATCCTCTTCCTTTTCCTCTTGATATTCAAGGCCATGAATCCCAACACAGCCGTCTTAGTGGCTAGCACCCACGCACAGGTGGACTACACCCACCCAGTGTCTCAGGCTCGCTGGCCCTGCAGGTGTCAGCGAGCCAAGGAGTCAGCCAGAGTGTCGTGCACGCTGTGGGGGCAGGAGCCCACCAGAGTGGGCAGGGGCAGCTCACAGTGACCCCAGTGACCCTGCTGGTGCTGAGCAGCCCCAGGGAGGCAAGGAGAGAATCCCTGAGCTGGTGTAGCCATGGTCAACCATGTAGCAGAGAAGTCAATTGTTTCATAAACAAACACGCTTTGGGAACTTTGCCAACCACTCAGCAGCCATGTACTTGGTTTCATCTGCCTGTCTTGCAACCTGTCTTCCTACCAGCCTCCAGCTTTTCCCACCTGCTGTCCACTTACCTTCTCTCTCCTCTGTCCACCACCTGCATCTGCTCTTTTTTGCTGCGTGGGTGTGATTCATATCTGGATGAGACAGGACACCTGATGTGCATGAGTGGGCTTGAATGTGGGTCTCTGTGTGCGTGTGTCTCTCTGGTGCATTCCGTGTATGTCTGCGTCGGTGTGCACCTGCACGCAGGTGTGGGTGCCCTACTCAAGACTTCCTTGCCGGGACGCTGGTCAGCTCTGCGAAAGGTCTGGTGTGGGGAGTGCCCTGTGTGTGGGTGTGCTGGGAGATGGGGGGAGCTAACAGGAAATGCTGTTAGCTTCCAACTGAGGTGCTAAGGATTATTTTTAAAGCAAAGGATTTATTCTATGGGAAGGGAAATAATTTTCAGGAAAACCCAGTTTTTCAATTGGGAATTTTATTTTTAATTTTCTTTGAAAAGTTAGATTTCTCCCTTAATGGGAAGGGCATACTTGGGCTTAAGGAAAAGTGAAGGAAAGTATCTCAGATTGAGAGGCCTTGTGTCTTCCTTCCAAGCCTCTTGAGTGGGCTCTGCCGAGGCGGGGACAGGCGGGTGTCCACACGCATGTTTGAGGCAGAGGGCTTGTCTGTAGAGAGCAGACCCGAATTCCAACTGTTTTCCAGTTACAGGAAAGTGGGGGGAAGTTCTATATGGGACAATTTGCTATGGACCATTTAAATTTTTCATAAATAACAATGTTTGAGGATACTGGCTCCCAGACCTATTTAATTATACCCCTTTTTTAAAAATTCCATATTTTCTATAAATAGATCATCTGCTCTATCCAATGACTTATGTTTGTAACAGACCTTTAACACAGCTTACTGCATCTTTTTGAAAACTTGAGCATCCCTGGAATGTTAGCAAGACTCCCAGGAGAGATGTAAATCACCTAGGCCCGCCTCACCATCAGCAGAGCAAGGCTCTAGTGACTTTTTTGAGAGTGGGGCCCTCTAGGTACAGACAGTCACACTCCAGGGTCTGGGCCTGCTGGGGAGCAAAACCACGCCCATCACATGGCAGGATGGAGGCCCCGTACAGATGACAAGTCCTGGCCAGTGGGGGAACTGCCCAGATGACCTTGATCCCTTCAGCATCAGGGCTTGGCCACAGATTGAAACATGCAACTCCAAGCACTTACTGACACTTTCTGGCTGTGAGGTGGCCAAGGAAGATGAGAAGGAGAAGGAAGAGAGGAGCCTTGACTTGAGAGACTCTGGAGGTCAGATTCTGCTAACTCCAAGTCTAAGCAGTCAGTAACCCCCCTAGAACTCCCAGCTCCCCCCAGGTCAAGTTCAAATCCCTTACAGGTGTGTGGGTGCAAAGTGTAGGAACATGTATGTGCTTCGAGCTCCATGTGTGTCAACCTTGAGCAAGGGGCCCATTTCAACTTTTATTTCCTTTTCTACCTTACTAGATTGGGGAGTCAGGAAAGTGGGGTGTCTGCCTGGAGAGGGGTCCCATTTCTTTCTTTCCTCATTTTTGGAGTCATTGTTTCTACTTCTGTTTCCTTTCCTCTCTCTCCACTCATTTCTAATTTCCTTCTGCATCAACTTTGGTCAATTAAAATAAGTAATTTGTCTCAAGAGAGGATTGAGGGCTCCAAGCAGCTCCTTCCCTGTTTTTTGCAGTGGTAGGATTCATAAGGAGGTCTGTGGCTCTCTGGCATTCAAGTATAAAATATCAAATCTGTGCCTGTTCCAGCTTCAACCCTCCTACAAGCCTTAGCCTTTCAGCAACGCTACCCTTTCAGCTTCAGGGATCACGGAGTCACATAGACTGGACAACTCCTCCAAGTCAAGACAGAGCCTGCCTTGATCACCCTGGGCCCAGGGGCACTTTGGTAGATTCTACCACTGGGGGTGAGTGGTATCCCCTAGCAATGCTTGCTGTTCCTTTGAGAAGAGGAGAGGCTACCCTGACACTGAGACTGGGTCCCACCTCTCCATACTCATCCACATGCATGTTAGGAGGCCTAAAACGAAAGCACCACATGTAGCTGTCCTCATGTAATGGGATGACATGCTGCGTACGTCTCCAAAGCTGCCCACCTGAGCCAAATTCAGAACAATGAGCTCAAGTACATCACCCAGAGGCATTTAGAATCGACTCTATCTTCACCTGGCTTATTTGAGCATGTTAATTAACTGATTTTCAAGTAGCAGGGGGAAGGAGTGGGAAGAACATACTCTGGTCGTCCTTCAGTGTGGTTCGTGTGGGATACTTGGTTGATTCCCCTCTGCTCCAGAGACCAACCATCCCAGCGGATACATCCAGCCCTTTTGGGGGACATATGATGAGTCAGAGTAAGAGGTGATTTCACCATGAATAGACATAATTGGTGCACACCAGCCGCGTTGTCTTCTGTGCCGTCTTCCAGCTGGTACATGGCAGAGTGAGGGGACAGTCATTTAAGCAATCCCACCAGAGCTGATGTACACAGTGATCCTGGCGTCTCTCTCGAAGCACTCAGCTTCTCGGGCTGTGTTGGCTCTTTCCCCTGGTGCTGCCTGCCATGGCGCAAAATGTTTCTTGAGTGTTATTCCCAATTCTTAGAATATGTTGTTATTGGCTATGGGATTTTTTTCCCGAATGATATATGCTCATTGTAGAAAATTAGAAAAAATACAAAAAAGACTAAAAGATTGTTCATAATTCCATCACTATGAAGCATCTGCAGTGTACTCAGTCGTAATGGTCATAACCCCAAAGCTTCCCCGATGAATGGCAGCTGGGGTCCGATGAGCAGTCCATGGCCTCAGAACCATGCTGGTCTGCACCAGGTGGACCCTGTGTTCTTGGCAGCAGGAGCACAAGGCTCTGAGGCCCAAAGATAACAGAGAGGCCTAAACGCTCAAAGCCAGAGCTTAGGGGCAGGACGGAACAGGGCTAAAAGATTCCTATTTGGGACTTCCTTGCTTTCTTCTTTCTTCTACTCATTTTGGTTCAGGTGCCATCTCCATCTAATCGTGGGTGTAAGAGCACTGAAGCCAGAGTAACTCGCTCATTAAGCTACACTTGTATAACACAGTTACTGTAAATTTCATTTCAGCTCTGCACTAGAATGATTCGTGACTCTGGGCACTGTGTCTTCTCCGTACTTGAACTTCCTCATCTACAAAATGAGGATGGTGATAACACTTTACCTCATGGCATTGAAGGGGGACAAAGAAATTGCAAAGCGATTTGCAAACATGAAGCGTCATATGAATTGTGTGCTGTTCAAATTATCCTGCAGCAGCAGAGCCCCCACTGAAATGGAATTCTGCCCACTAGTTCCTGTGCCTCGCTGCTGCAGGGGTAACCCAGAGCGAGCTAACCTCATCCTGGTCACTGGGCAGGACTGTAGGTCCCCAACTTAAGCGCATGGGATTCTATTCTTCATTCAGGTCCCTCAGAGACATTGGCTCTTAATTTACTTCCGCCATTCCCAGACTTCCGTCCTTTTGTCCAAAGTCAATTTTGCAAGGGATATTTTGTCCCTCTTAATTATTCCCAGAGGTGACAGAATGAGTAAACCATAAGGAGCAAATAGCATATGTGAGCTAAAACAGATAACTGTTAACCAAGGCACATGGTTGATGCCTTATTGTTTCTAACAATCCTTTTGACGTTATTTCTAACTGTACATGCCCAAGTGGTAGGGCCAAATCAGATTCTGAAAAGTTTTAATCTTTCAAGTTTAAGATGAGAACAGGTTTCAAGGAGCGAGGATCTTCTCTCCCTTGTCAGTTGGAGAAGCCAGTGGCTTCACCAAAAACACAGGGGTTCTCGTAGCAAGTCCTGTGGATGGCGCATCCACTAGGACATGTTCTGGGTGTGATCCTGTTTGGGAAAAACAGAATCCTAGGTTCTGAACAAGAAAAGACTGCACTTCCAAAGGGTCTCCACACTTTCTCCTCTGCGTGGATCAGGTTTCAATGTTAGGGTGAGACTTTCCCCAAGGGACGTCCAAGTCATTGCTCTCTCTATAGATAGAGCCCAGCAGTAACGGGGGTACTACGCCACTGCAGGGGGCGTTTGTTCAGGTGTGAGGAACAGAAAGCTGGGTGTAAACATGGCAGTTGCACAGCAAAAGCTCAAACCTGGCATCTCTCTGACAAACACCCACCTCGGCACCTGCAGCGCCTGCTCTTCATTCCCAAGAGCTGGGTGCCGCCCCCGAAGGAACTTCATGTCCCTCTCCCCTCTTCAGACCCCACTTTCCCCTACTGGCTAAGCTCTTCCTTTCCTTTCTGGGTCGCCCGTAGACCCTACCTCGTCTGCGTGTGCTGGTGTGTCTGTGTCGTGAGCGTGATGACGCGTTTCGGGTAAAGAGCTGTCCCCAGATCATTCTCATACTCCTGTCCCATCTCCACCATGGTGTGACTGTTTTGCTATTGAAGACTATCTGTAAAAATGTATAAATAAAAGTGGAAACTGAAAATGAAGGGGAGGGATATCGAGACTAAGCAAATGCGACGATGTAGCCCTCAGTTTTCTGAGGGCTTACGTGGACTGCCCTAAAATCCTGACTCCGGCTGGGATTTGAAGGGAGGGAAGCCTCCGGCACAGGAGTTTTTTCGGGTCGTTTCTCTCAGTCACTAGTGTCTGCTTAGAACTTTCTGTTCTAAAAGTTTTTGCCTTTAAAGTAAAATATGTTTCCCAAAAAGTAAAAGCAAATGATCAAAGTCTGGAGGGTCATGGCAAAGGTCAACACAAAGCCCTGACTCTGGGGTGGCGTTAGTAGCTTTGTCCCTGGCTCACTCGTGGCCTCGGGCGAGTCTTGTTATCTCACCATGTCTCCACGTCCCCTTCAGCCAGACAGGGAGCAGACGGGCTTCCGGGGCTCCTGGGCTGCCAAGTCTCCTTGTCTACTCTGCTGCTACTTTTAGAGAGACTTTGAGCCTTGCTGGTGTGTGCTTACCGCGTTGAGGCACATCAGGAGAGTTTTCCTCCCTGCTATTCCTGTTCCACACGTTCACCCCTCTGAAAGTAACCTCAAGCTAACAGCCGGTGTGTGCTCAGAGTCCAAAGCCTTTTATCTACCTTTTCATTCTCAGTTGCCTTTTCCCACCCACTTTGATGATCTCATTTTACTATCACTACTGACGGAGCTTTGCTGTGCTGGGCTTGGGTAGGAGAAAGAGCATCAAAGGGGATGATGCCCGTGAATGGCTTTGTAATCTATGACTCACCGTACCAAAGTGGCTTGCGATGTCGGAAGCAGGGAGTCTGGCCGAGGGATAGTACCAAGTAGGAATGAAGACAGCAGTGGGGGGTGGGCTGAGAGTGGAGGTGAGACAAAGGGACCTTTGGAAGGAGAAGTGGCAGAGTCACGGAGTGCCCTCAGCGTGGTGGCAGAGAAGGATCCCCAAAGCAGTGATTCTGAAGCGAGAGGAGCAGGGACGGGTGATCCTGCAGCACAGAGAGCTGCCTCCCCGGACGGAGAAGACTAGCTGCCCCAGAGAGGGGCTGCGCAGCAAGCTTGGCCAGCGACTCAGCCCCCTGCTCCGCCCTGTGGCTATAGGCACCTTCAGTCCGGACTTTCCTCTCCTCTGACGGTCCATGGTGGTAACCTATGTACGGGACCAGCTTCAGGAAGCTGATTTAGACCACTGCCATCCCATGGAAATATGAGGCAAGCCACGTGGGCGATTTTAAATATCCCAGCAGCCACATTTTTAAAGGTCCAAAGAAACAGATGAATTTAATTTTCATATATTTTAATCCAACATATCAAAAATATTATCACTTCAATATGGAGTCAACATAAAAAATTACTGAGATATTTTACATCCTTTTTTTCTTTCCAATGAAGTCTTCAAAATCCAATGTGAATTTTACTCTTAGGAAATATCTCATTTTGGACCACCCACATTTCCAGTGCTCAGTGGCCACACGTGAGCTACTGGATACCACACAGGACAGCTCAGACTTAGGCTCTTCATCAGGAGACTGCTGGGACACCCCTCCCCAGTGGGTCACTCACTGTCATAGATCTTGTCACAGCTGATGGAGGCAGGGGGCTGCACTGGCTTAGAGTAGAAAGCAGAAAGCTATGTCCAGGCTGCCGTCTCCGCCTCTGGAAGTTCCACTTCACCTGCTTAGTACGAGGAGGTGACCGCTGCTGTGGACTGTATGTCCCATCTGCCCCAGAGGGTGTCAGCGCTGCCCCTGGGCATGGCCCTGATGACCTGTCCCAGCCCTAGAGGCCAAAGCCAGGTCATGTTCTTCAGCTACAGGAGCATCAGACACTCAGCCACAGCCCCCTTATCCAGAGGCCCTTTATCTGACAGTGGGGTGGGGGACAGCCAGGCCTTCTCTCTGTCAAGAATAAAGATCTCT
>RJWJ010016083.1:0-35045 GCA_004363605.1 Indri indri
TCAGTCTACATCTCTAGCATTATTGGAATTAAGCTTTCCAGTGCAATGACCCTAATAAGGCCAAGATACTGGTGTGGTTCTGTGTGTTAGGGGTTGTGGGAGGAGGAGAGCAGACGTTAACGAATATCGACAAATCATGAGTGCTGTATGCACAGGATAAGGTGTGCTAAGGTCTACATTTTGTTGGGAGGAAGCATGCATATGGACACAGGCAGAGGATATATATACTTTGTAATTTCCTGTGAGAGGAGCTTTATTATGCAGGGGAGTACTGTGCTTAGAGAGGTTGGCTAAGCTATGTGGAAACAAGGGTTGGCTTGGGGGGGGGGGGTAAGCACCACGCAGAACCAGAGGAGGCTGGCTGGAGGTGGAGTGGAGGGGCTATTTGAATGTAAAATTATCAGATCAGAAGCTGAGTCCATCTCCTGGTGACAGGATGTGGCTCCTGTTAATTCACCAGGAGCAAGGTGACAGACACAGAGACTGTTTATGGATTCCTGAATAAACGTGTACGTGGCTTGAATTTGTACGTTTTATGTACTCTAAGACCCAGAGACATAGACCATGAATGGCTGCGGGAGCTTTAGTGGTTCCAGTAACCTCAGGGACAGGCATACTGGATGGCTTCAGGACGTTCAGCCTCTTCGTATTATATGTAAGTACTGCACAGCCAGTGGTGACAACCAGGGCAGGGTATCCCAGGATAGCCATAAATCAGCAGGAATTTTCATACATAAATCCTCACCCCATCCTAGCCCACCTCAGCCAAATCAGTTCCAATGGCAAAGGCTGATTTATTTCAAAGAACTTTTTAACTTGTAGAATTTCTTCAAACTCTTTAAGCCAATAGTATCGACTCAGAAATCTGGGGTTCTCAGGCCTGCCACTTATCATCTGTAGAACCTGAATCCCAGTTTTATTGATAAAGAAGGGGATAGCAATTTTGCTTGCCCTGCCTTCAGTCATGAAATTTAACTGATATAATACATACCAAAATACAGAACAAGATGTGTTACCATTTACTGTGAGTGACCGTGGCACTTACAACACGTGGGAACGCATACCGATTTATTTGATAATCCCATATGAGGATGTAGTCAAGATTCTAAATATGCAGTTTAAAAAATCCTATTGAAATTCAAAATAGGCTATTTGTTCTTCAAAAACCAATCAATGACTATGTTAGTCTTCTTAATTTTGCTCTCTTTTTTTTTTTTTTTTGAGACAGAGTCTCACTCTCTTGCCTGGGGCGAGTGCCGTGACGTCAGCCTAGCTCACAGCAACCTCAAACTCCTGGGCTCAAGCGATCCTTCTGCCTCAGCCTCCTGAGTAGCTGGGACTACAGGCATGCGCCACCATGCCCGGCTAATTTTTTCTATATATATTTTTAGCTGTCCAATTAATTTCTTTCTATTTTTGGTAGAGACGGGGTCTCGTTCTTGCTCAGGCTGGTCTTGAACTCCGGAGCTCAGAACTATCCGCCCGCCTCAGCCTCCCAGAGTGCAGGATTACAGGCGTGAGCCACCGCGCCTGGCCCTAATTTTGCTCTCTTTACCTGTTTGCATGGGGCTTCACTGTGCCCAGAATTGTTATCAGCATGCAAGGCATGACTCCTCCAGGCAAACACAGGTCATAAGGCACAGTCTGGGAATAAACGTGTATGTATTCAGACTATTCAGGGGAGATTTCGGTCATGATGAGTTCCACTTCCGATTATCCTATACAGGCTGGAGACTGTACTGCACACCTTCTGTTATTACCTTATATGCAAATTGGAAAATCTAATGTTGAAAGACAAGGAGGGTTTGGAAGTACTGGAACTAAAGTATATTGGCAAACTTTTATTAATGGCCAGAGACCTCAACTAGAGATCAAACTAAATGGCAAGTCTTTTGTTGGACTTTATCTTCAGCAATTATTAAACCAAATTGAGGCAATACTTGTTTGGCCTGTTGGTATCGTTGTTCCAATTTTTGTTTAGACGAACATGCAAATAAAATGTCATCCATATAATGAATTATTATAACTGTGGAGAAAACAGTTTCATAGTATGTCCAAAGGCTGACTGACAAAATGTTGGCACAGGGTCAAGCTATTAAGCATACCCTAAGGCGAGACATTCCATTGCTATCGTTTAGTTGGCTATTGATTCTTTAAAGCAGGAATGGTAAACGCAAATTTTTCTTGATCAGGTATTTGTAAAGGGATTGTAAAACAAGCAGTCTTTTAAATCCACTATTACAATATACCAATCTTTAGGGATCATAGTTGGAGAACAGGAATCCCGGCTGAACAGTCCCCATTGGTTGTATAATTGAATTGATCTTTCTTAAATCAGTTAACATTCACCATTTACCAGATTTCTTTCTAATAACAAATACAGGAGAGTTCCACGGACTGGTGGACTCCTCTATATGGCCTGTTTACAATTGTTCTTCTACTAACATTTGAAAAGCACTCAATTTTTCCTGGTGTAGCAGCCACTGGTCAGTCCATGTAGGCTCTTGTGATATCCATTTCAAAGCCAGAACATAGTGGTGCCCTTCAACAGCAGTGGCTGCTATCCAAAATTTGGACAGCCTAAACCAAGTTGAGAAGAGTGCTCTTTGGATGCCACGAGAGTCTTAGTCCCTTGGCCTTTCTTACCCAAACCAAGGATTATAATTCATATTAAGCAACATTTGTCTAGCAGGAACAGATGACAGGGAATATACTGATGTAAGCTCCCCACTGTTGTAACAAATCTCTTCCCCACAGATTAATAGCTATGTCAGCCACATGAGGTTTTAGGGTGGCTGTCTGTTTATCAGGGCCACAATTCAATATTTGTTGACTTTGAAATATATTAGTCACAGTTCCAATTCCAGAAAGTACTGTCGGGACCTGCTATAAAGGCCAAGCGGTTGGCCAAAAGCCTTTAGAAATAATTGTAACATCATCCCAAGTATCTACAAGTCCAAAAAAAGATTTGCCATTTAGTTTGACCTCTAGTTGAAGTCTCTGATCATTAATGAAAGTTTGCCCATATATTTTAGTGCCAGTACTCCCAAACCCTCCTTGTCTTTCAACATTAGATTTTCCAATTTGCATATAAGGTAGTAACGGATTGTTGTGCAATACGGTCTCAGCCTGGATAGGATAATTGGAAGTGGAACTCATCATGACCGAAATCTCCCCTGAACAGTCTGAATCGATTACACCCAAATGCACTTAAATTCCTTGCATAGTAAGAGAACTCCGGCCAATGATTAATCCCACTGTGGCTGGAGGAATTGGACCAAATACACCTGTAGGTACTTTACATATGACTGCAGCTGGCATTAGAAGACCATTATCACAGTATGGGAGATCTAATGCCACACTCCTTTTCGAGGCAGGCGACAAGTCAGTAACCTTTAATATTGGGGAATCCAATTTTGAAACTGTAGTGGGGGCTGCTGGCCGGGGCTGTCTATAGCCGCATTATTTTCCTGAGTCTGTGGATGCGAAGTTGGGAACTGTTGGACAAGACTGTTTCCCATATTGTTTTTCTTGCGGACTGGGGCAGTGCCCGGCTCCCCGTTTCCCTGGTCTGTAAGAGTGTGGCCGTCAGCATGAAATTTAGAATGGTATTCATTAGTCCAGTGATATCCTTATCACGGCGAAGGCCAAGTCCTGGAGCAGGACCAACTGGCTGACTATTATTAGTTGTTCTCCAGGGTTGTTTACAATCTTTTTTCAAATGACCTTTTCAGCCACAATTAAAACATTTAGAGGCTGTTTTATGTCCTCTGGGGCCTTTTCCCTGGATAGCCTCAGGCAATAGTTGCATTTTATACATGTCTGACACAACGTCCTGACAGGCTTTTATATATTCCTCTAAAGGAGTGTTACCGGACTTTAAAGGGCACAAAAGCCGCTGACGCTCAGAATTAGCCTTATCAAAAGCCAATATATGTAACAGCATATTTCCTAAATCAGGAGGACTGACCGTTTTTTGCACATCTTGCAATCTAGTAATAAAATTCACATAAGGTTCGTTAACAGTTTGTTTAACATTTACAGAAGAAGTCACAGTTTGTCCAGGCAGAGTCATCTTCTCCCATGCTCTAAGACAGCATTGCCAGACTTGAGCAATAGCCTGATCATCACATTTCAATTGAGCATCTATGCCAAACCATTTTCCTTGTCCTGTAATCTGTGCTGCCAAAATATCCGCTGGAGGATCTTGGGATTGATAAAGCCACACTTGCTGATGAGCTTCACCACCCACCAGGTGGTCAACTGAAGAAACTTGTAAGACTGTACAGGCAAGCATTTCCCAGTCCCAAGGAATTAATCTTTCCGCTTGAGCCAATCCCTCAAGCAAACCCTTGGAGTAAGAAGGGTTTGTGCCATGAGACACAGGCTTGCTTTAATTCTTTCAAGTTTTAAACAGGATGGGCTCGTGAACATAGCATGGGCTCCGAGGTGCTCGTGCCACCCCACCTTGATCATCAGAATCCGAATCTGGCTGTACTATAGCAACCGGGAAAAGATAAGCTTCCAGGTCTCCTTTTAACTGTGCTTCTCTTATACCTCCCTGAAGGCAACCTTGAGCTCTCCTTTGTTTTTTAGGAGCCTTCTTTAAAGCCTTTTTTAAGGGAGGATCATGTTCCCAGGAAAAATCAGCATAAGAAAGCAGTGGTGCTGAGGGCGAGAGCTTAGAGCAGCCAAGAGGGAGGGAGCGGGAGCGAGGTAAATCTCTAGCTGATGTTTTGGCCCTTTTTTCAGTCTCATAAGGAGCAAAGCAAGGAGGCGGCAGAAATTCATCTTTAGAATTTCTCCACTCCTTCATTCTTTCTACAGACCGATATTGAGGGCCAGTAACCTAACTGAATGGCTTTTTCTCATCCTTGCCTGATTCATATGGAAGATCATATATAACACTTCCTCTTCCGTAAGATAGTCAGGCTGCAAATCTGTTGCTCTCTTTATTTTAGGACGGCAGTGAGCCATCTCACTATCAGAGCCTGAATACTAAGAAGCAAAGTTGCCACACAAAAAGAGGGACCTTCCCTCCTCTGCAATACGCACACCGCAGTGCTCTGATGTCCAGGCTCCATTGCCAGAGTGTAAGTGTATCCAGAGGGGGAAACCAGTAAGTGTTTGGAAATTAAATGAAATAGATTCTGGAAAGTTTTCTGCTTGCAAACCACCCCAGAACTCTGTAACAGAGTCTGCAACAATTCAATGTACTCAGTGAATTTAGACTGATTCTGCCCCACGTGTTACCCTGACTGAAAAGTCCCTGGAGCTGAACTCACCCTTCCTGGGCACCACAGCTAGAAGCCTTCTCCAGGTCTCTGCGACGCTGTACGGGAATCTCCTTCACTCCGGTGAAGCCTTCTGCCTTTAGGACTCTGCTCGCTGTGCCAGTTGCCGGGAGTTCGTGATGCTCCCAGCAAGACAGGTCCCAGGCAGGATCGTCGCAAGAGATTTGGAAATAATAGAGACAGAGACAAAGTGTAGTTTAAAGCGATGGGGAAGTCGGGGGTCCTCCAGCATTCCCATGAGCCAGGAGGCACTGAGTGAAGTCCCACATCAGTATTTATTGTTACAGGAAGCAGTTGTCCTTGGTCATAGAATTATGTGTACAGATCATTCGTGTAGGTTTCAAGACTCCCCAAGGGTTTCAACGGACCCTTACCTAATTCTGTCTACAAGAGTAAACGCTTACAAAATTTTTCTAAGATAAACATTTTAAGCCCTAAGAATAGACCTAGCTGAGCATCCAAGTTAAAGATAAAAATGCATAAAGCAGGAACACTGAACCTGCATACTAATCTAATCTATTTCTCTATATACCGAGACGTGGTCAGAAGTGAAGCAGGAATAGCCTTGTTGAAATTTATGATAGTTCCGGCTGCAAGCTGTCTGCTGGGCTGCCATTTTTCAACCAGTTTCTTAGCCTTGGGCCCTATGCCGAGCTCTGCCTTGCACGAGCTCCAGGCGTTGCCTTGCAGTCGTCCCTGATGGGTGGAATGTCTCCCTTGTTGCTAAGCAGCTTTTGCTCTGTGAAGTAATATGCCCACAGATTCCTTCAAAAGTCCTGCAAAACTCCTGAAACTTTCCATGTCTCTTAACCCTATTCCCAATATCTCACCCGTTCTTTTTAGAAGCAAGTTGATGAAGTTTGATAGCCATCACTGCGAGACGTTGGTCTCCGGAGTCTCGTCTTCTTCGGGAATTTTTCTAGACTGTAAGTAAGGACAAACAAATGATTAAAATAATTACAAAAGTTACTATAGCGGAACTCCCATAGATCTTAAGAGGAGAAAGTGGGTTAGCTGACTCCATTCCAGAGGAAATACTGTTAATAATGTCAGCCTCAGAGAGTAGACCAACTTAGTGACTGAAGATACTTTATATTTCCTGTTGTAAATTTCCAATTTCTTCAGTCAGATTTCCTTAAGTAGATGTTTAATGTTTTCCCAAGGAAACCGAGTTACACATGTGAGGTGTAACACAAAATTGAGTGATATTCCAATCACAGCAGAGTCTAATTTGTTTTTGTAGGCTTATAACCTGGTCTCCCAGTAAGGTGACTGCTTGTTGTAAGTCAGCCACCTGAGTAGCCAATTTGTTATCGCTTTGATTTTGGTGGACCATAATTGATTTCATTCATGATGCCAATTCTGAACAAATTCAGTAGTTTGCACAGTTTGACGTAAAGCCACCCCTGCTGTGGCTGCAGAGGTGGTCACGGCAATTATTCCCAAATAGTTGCTATTAGGAGACCAATAAATCTTTTAGTATGTTTAAGAATGCAGTTAAGTAGCTTGTCTAAAAGGAACATTGCTGGGGTTTCTTGCCAGACTCTATTCATTTTAACAGGTAACCACAGCCCATTTTGGCTTTGAGAATATAAAGTGTTTCTGTGTAAGGATTAAACTTTATGGAATTGTCAGTACAGGCATAATAAGAACAGTTGTTTCACGTTACAAGGAAGGAAGGTTCATTATATTCAGCAGGCCCAATCATGAATAAGTAAGGGAGTTTAACACAAGCTTGGATATAATGAGTAGAGTTCAAACAAAGTCCACTCGCGGCTACTGTTTGTATCCAATCTGTGTGTGCTAACCCAGGCCTGTAGAGGGTGGAAAGCGGCTGACAGTTTCCACAATTGATCACGAATACGGCCATTTAAAATGTGAGGGGCCGGAGGGCTCATATTGTCATTAAGCCATCTAATCTGACTTTGAAAGCCAGTGTCTTTTACAGACATCGAGGTGGCGGTTTTATTCCAATGAAATTTTTTAAGATTGCAAGAGGAAGCAGGATGCCCATAGGGGCTCCAATCAAGTACGTAACCGGAAAACGGTGATCTAGTAAGAATGCATCCCACGTGGGCTCTACAATTTTCCCATTGTACCCAGGTTTTAGAGTCAGTAATTACTACCTCTTTACAAATGGGTACATCTGTGGGTGCAATTTCAGAATGTCCAAAAGAAGAAAAAGAAGAGGCAGTCAGGAGGAATAACCAGGCCTATTATCGCTGGTTGATTTGCTGGTGACCAGCCAGTTTTGGGTACAAGGTTTTAAACAATGAATACCTTTACCAATACATATTGGAGGGCCCTCCATTCCAACTCCATATCTATTAATTTTAGTCCCTACCTCGTCAAGTTTCACTGGACCACAATACTCACGGGGTCCCGGTAGTGAACTGAAATCATTAACGAATACTAAAAAAGGAGTGTCAGCCCAGTTGACAATATTATTTAAAGGTGGGTTAGGAATATAGGCCCAATAGTGATAGGTTTGATTACCAGATACACCTACCGCCATGCTCACCGCACTGATCATAGCAAGAAAAAGGTTTGCAGACGTTTTAGGTACAGATGTCTGATCCAGTATCTTGTCTGCTTCCTCATAGGTCCTCTTCAGCTTGCCCCATGTTATGGGTTCCGACTGTTTTGTGCTGTGGGATCGGGGCTTCTTGTACTTTGCTTTCTTCTTTTGAGAATCCTTGGTCAGGGCTTCGGCCGTAGAGGGTGGGATCCTCTGCTTTTTCCCCTCGGGTGGACACTCTGGGCTTGATTCTTCTGCTGATCCATATCGTTTGTCTGTCATCTGTCAAAACACAAGAATAACCTTGACCCCACACTTTTGCCCATCCTTCTTCTCCATTTATTTTCTATATCATCTTTCCCCCAGATGGGCTGGTGAGGAAAAGAGTCTGATTGTCTGTCGACTCCCATTCCAATGTTTCGCTACTGCTGTTAAACTGTCTTCTTTATGAACATTCAGAAAATTTAGAGTAAATAAGGCTGGATCTATTCTATTTCTTGGGGACCATATTCCCCCCCTTTTTGTTTCAATAACATATTTTTTAAGGTTTATGAGTATGTTCTATATGCCTTGTCCTTGAGGATTATAAGGAATGCCAGTAATGTGTTTGATATTCCTTTTAGTGCAAAAGGTTGCAAAACAGTGAGTAGTATAAGCAGGGCCGTTGTCGCTTTTGATGGAGGCTGGGACTCCCATATTTGTAAAACAGGAGTGTAAGTGTGAAAGTACATGTTGAACAGTTTCTCCAGGGGATGGAGTAGCCATAATGAGACCGGAGTAAGTATCTACTGTAACATGTACAACAACTAACTTGCTCAATTCAGGAATGTGTGTAACATCCATTTGCCATAATTCATTTGGTGAGAGGCCTAGGGAATTAACCCTCGCAGGAAGACTAGGCTGATTAATTGTTTGGCAAGTGGGACAGTGAGAAACAATATGCTTGGCTTGATCATTTGTTATGTGAAATTTTTGAATTAAACCTTTAGTATTAATAGGAGTTAATTGATGAAATTGAGTTGCTTCTTGAACAGAACCAACAAATAACTGATCTATTTTCTCACTGCCAGCGCCAATGGACCTGGAAGATTAGTATGACATCTAATATGAGTAATAAAAAGTGGAAACTGACGATTCCATATAATCGACTGAAGTTGCTGAAACAGCTTAGAAACTTCATCAGTTTCCGTAATAGTGACTGTTTCGAACGTCAGAACTGCATATACAATATATTGTGAATCAGAAGCAGTATTTAAGGGTGAAGTAACATCTTGTAAAAGCTGAGGAACAGCTTGCAGTTCCACTTTTTGTGCTGAATTATAAGGTGTGGTCCATGCTTTAAAGGACCAGAATAATCAGCTCGAACACTGCAGCTGCCGTCAGTAAAAAAGGAGAGGGCATGAGGTATAGGCGTGGATTTTGCTATTTTAGGTAATATCCATTGAGTTAATTTCAGAAATTGAAATAATTTGTTTTTTGGATAGTGATTGGCGATTGTTCCTAAAAAGTCGGATATATGGATTGCCAATCTAGATTTTTGTTGATAACCCATTTCAATTTGTTAAGTTAGCAAGAGGAACAACAATTTTATGAGGATCTTGTCCACTTAGTTATTTTAATCTTTGGTGACCTTTAAACATAATCTGACCAATTTTGTCCAAATATGTCATAAGACACTTTTGTTGTTTATGTGGCAGAAAAATCCATTCAATTAGACCCTCTTCCTGAATTAAGGTAGCAGAGGGAGAATGTTTTGATGGGTAAACAATTAAATCCACTCTTTACTCAAGATTCACTCTAGACAGTTGAGCTTTGTGAATATGAGATTGAATCCATGCCAATTCTTTTCCTGCCTCAGTTAACTGACAAGGGATGTTAAGGTTAGAGTCGCCTTTTAGTATATCAAACAATTTGCTTAAAGCATAAGTAGGAATACCTAACATACGTCTATACCAATTTATGTCTTGTAGCAATTTTTGAATGTCATTCAGAGTTTGTAATTTGTCTATACATATTTGAACTTTTTGAGGAACTATATTATTTCTATCAATGAGAGACCCCAGATAAGTAAATGGATAATCCTGTTGGACTTTATTTTCAGCAATCATTAAACCAAATTGAGGCAATAGTTATTTGGCTTGTCAGAATAGTTGTTCCAATTTTTGTTTAGATGAACATGCAAATGAAATGTCATCCATATAATGAATACATAACTGTGGGGAAATCAGTTTTATAATATTTCTAAAGGCTTACTGACAAAATGTTGGCACAGGGTCAAGCTTTTAAGCATGCCCTGAGGCAAGACTTTCCATTGGTATCATTTCACTGTTTGCTGATTGTTTAAAGCAGGAACGGTAAAGGCAAATTTTTCTTGATCAGGTATTTGTAAAGAGATTGTAAAAAAGCAGTCTTTTAAATCCACTATTACAATATGCCAATCTTTAAGGATCACAGTTGGAGATGGGAGTCCTGGCTGAAGAGCACCCATTGGTTGTATAATTGAACTGA
Source organism: Indri indri (assembly GCA_004363605.1). Classification (NCBI taxonomy): domain Eukaryota; kingdom Metazoa; phylum Chordata; class Mammalia; order Primates; family Indriidae; genus Indri; species Indri indri. The sequence goes on from RJWJ010016083.1 coordinate 10,321, forward strand.
TCTTTCTTAAATCAGCTAACATTCACCATTTACCAGATTTCTTTTAAATAACAAATACAGGAGAGTTCCACGGACTGGTGGACTCTTCTATATGTCCTGCTTGTAACTGTGCTTCTACTAAGGTTTGAAGAGCACCCAGTTTTTCCTGGTTCAGCGGCCACTGCTCAGTCCATATAGGCTCTTGTGATATCCATTTCAAAGCCAGCACGTAGTTGTGCCCCCTTCAACAGCAGTGGCCGCTATCCAAAATTTGGATAGCCTAAACCAAGTCGAGAGGAGTGCTCTTTGGGTGCCACGAAAGTCTTAGCCCCTTGGCCATCCTTACCCAAACCAAAACAAGGATTACAATTCATATTAAGCATCATTCATTTAGCGGGAGCAGATAGAGAAGGTATACGGACGTAAGCTCCCCATTGTTGCAACAATCTCTCCCCCACAGATTAATAGCTATCTCAGCCACATGAGGTTTTAGGGTGGCTATTTATCAGTGCCACCACAATTTAATATTGCTTGACTTTGAAATATATTAGTCATAGTTCCAATTCCAGAAAGTACTGTGGGGACCTGTTGTAAAGGCCAAGAGGTTGGCCAAAAGCCTTTAGAAATAATTGTAACATCACCCCAAGTATCTACAAGGGCAACAAAAGATTCGCCATTTAGTTTGATCTCTAGTTGAGGTCTCTGGCCATTAATAAAAGTTTGTCAATATACTTTAGTTCCAGTACTCCCAAACCCTCCTTGTCTTTCAACATTAGATTTTCCAATTGGCATATAAGGTAACAACAGAAGGTGTGCAATACAGTCTCCAGCCTGGATAGAATAATCGGAAGTGGAACTCCTCATGACCGAAATCGCCCCGGAATAGTCTGAATCAATCACATCCAAATGCACTTAAATTCCTTGCATAGTAAGAGAACTCGGGCCAATGATTAACCCCACTATGGCTGGAGGAATTGGACCAAATATGCCTGTAGGTACTTTACGTATGCCAGCAGATGGCAGTAGAAGACCTTTATCACGGGAGAGCAGATCTAAGGCCGTGCTCCCATTTCTGGCAGGTGACAAGTCAGCAACCTTTAATTTTGGGGAGTCCAGGTTTGAAACTGTTGTGGAGGCTGCTGGCCGGGGCTGTCCATGGCCACATTGTTTTTCTGCGTGTGCGGCTGCCAGGTTGGGGACTGTTGGACAAGATTGTTTCCCCGAATTGTTTTTCTTGGGTCTGCGGGTAGGGCCCCCTCCCCCATTTCCCTGGTCCATAAGGGGGTGGCCGTCAGCACGAAATTTAGAATGGCACACATTAGTCCAATGATATCCTTCACCATGGCGAAGACATAGTCCAGAAACAGGACCAGCCAGATGACGATTATTAGTTGTCCTCGGGGGTTATTTACAATCTTTATTCAAATGACCTTTCCGGCCACAATTAAAACATTTAGAGGCTGTTTTTTGTCTTCTGGGGCACTTCCCCCGGTTACGCTCAGCCAATAGTTGCATTTTATAGGTGTTTGACCTGACATCCCAACAGGCTTTTATACATTCCTCTAAAGGATCGTTACTGGACTTTAAAGGGCTTAAAAGCCGCTTACACTCAGAATTAGCATTATCAAAAGCCAGCATATGTAACAACGTATTTCCTAAATCAGGAGAACTGTTTTTTGCACAACATCTTGCAATCTAGTAATAAAATCCACATAAGGTTCATTAATAATTTAACATTTACACAAGAAGTCACAGTTTGTCCAGGCGGGGTTATCTTCTCCCATGCTCTAAGACAGCATTGTCGGACTTGAGCAATAGCCTGATCATCATATTTTAATTGAGCGTCTATGCCAAACCATTTTCGCTGTCCCGTAATTTGTGCCGCCGCAATATTTGCTGGCAGATCTTGGGATTGGTTTATCCACGCTTGCTGATGAGCTTCGTCAGCCCACAACAAGGCAAACTGAAGAAATTCAGATGGAGACAAAACTGTTCGAGCAAGCATTTCCTAATCCCAGGAATTAATCGTTCCACTTGAGCCAATCCCTCAAACAAGTCCTTAGTGTAAGGAGAGTTGGTACCATGTGAGTCACAGCCTTGCTTCAGTTCTTTGAGCATTTTAAACAGGATTTGATCATGAACATGGCATGGGCCTCCAGGTATGCGCTGCCCCGCCTTGATCATCAGAATCTGAATCTGGCTGTACTACAGCAACCAGGAAAAGATAAGCCTCCAGGTTTCCTTTTAACTGTGCTTCTCTTATACCTCCCTGAATGCCACCTTGAGCTCTTGTTTGTTTTTTAGGAGGCTTCTCTGAAGCCTTTTTTAGGGGAGGATTATGCTTCAGGGAAAAATCAGCATAAGAAAGCAGTGGTGGTCAGGCCAAGAGCTTGGAGCAAAGGAAGTCTTTATCTGATGTTCCGTCCCTTTTTTCAGTCTCATAAGGAGCAAAGGTATGGGGAAGCGGAAATTCATCTTCGGATTTTTTCCTTTCCTTCATTCTCTCTATGGATGCATATTCGGGACCAGTAGCCAAACTTAGCAGGTTTTTCTCATCCTTGCCTGACTCCTATGGAAGATCATATATAATCTCCTCTTCCATATGAAAGTCAGGCTCGGGGTATGACACTGTCTTTATTTTAGGACAGGAGTAAGCCATCTCACTATCACAGTCCAAGTCTGACTGAAATGGCGGCAGAGCCTCAGTAATTAAGGAGCAACGTTGCCACAGAAAAAGAGGGACCCTCTCGCCTCTCTGGTGCACGTGCCACAAAGCTCGGATGGCCCACTGCCACTGCCGCAGCTTCAGCTTACACAGAGAGGGAAATCAATAGCAGTGTTTGGAAACTAAATGAAATAGTTCCTCAAAAGTTTTCTGCTTGGCAACCACCCCAGAACTCTGTAACAGAGTCTGCAACAATTCCAAGTACTTAGTAAACTTGGATTGATTCTGACCCATTTGTTAGCCTGACTGAGGGAAATCCCTGGAGCTGAACTCACCCTTCCTGGAGACGGTGGCTCAAAGCCTTGTCCGGGTCTCTGCGATGCTGTACGGGAATCTCCTTCACTCTGGTCAAGGCTTCCGCCTTTAGGATCCTGATCGCTGCGCCAGTTGCTGGAAGTTACCTACTCTCCCAACAAAACAGGTCCCAGGAAACATTGTCCCAAGAAATTTAGAAACAATAGAGACACAGACAAACTATAGTTTAAAGTGAACGGGAAGTCAGGAGTCCTCCAGCATTCCTGTAAGTCAGGAGGCACTGAACGAAATCCCACATCAGTATTTATTGGTACAGCAATTAGTTGTGAGTGGTTATAGACTTAATGTGCACAGATTATTTGTTTAGGTTTCAAGGCTCTCCAAAGGTTTCAAGAGATCCCTTAATTAATTGTTTACATGAGCAAACAGTTACAAAATTTTTCCAAGACAAACTTCTTAAGCTCCAAGTTAGAAATAGACCTGGCTGAGTATATAAAGATAAGATTGTCAATTAGCAGTAAAGCGTAAAACACACACACAGAGACCACATATTTCTTTATCTAGCTCATTAACTGAGACACCTGGTCAGGAGCGAAACACGAACTGCCTTGAGGCTAATGATGGTTGCAGCTGCACGTATCTGCTGGGCTGACATCTTTTGATCAGTCTCTTAATCTTTGGCCCCATGCCAAGCTCTGTCCTGCATAAGCTCCAGGCGCTGGCTTGCAGTCCTTGAGATGGGCACTGCCTTGCAGTTTCCCCTGATCGGTGGAATGACTCCCTTGTTGCTAAGCAGCTTCTAGTCTATGAACCAATACTCCCACAGATTCCTTCTAAACAAAAATCCTGCAAAACTCCTGAAACTTTCCATGTCTCTTAACCCTATTTCCCAACATCCAACTAGTCTACAAATCTGAAAGGGAAGGATCTGGGACTGAGATGTGTCTGGCTGCCCCACAGAATTATGTTTTACATTTAGAATTGACTTGCTAAAATGTTTTTTAATTTGCACGAAAATTCAATCCTTAGGTCACAAATTATCTTCAGAAGGTTTGTGAAAACCAGATTACTTTGGTTCCTCCACATGTTTGCTCAATGACTCTGAGCAAGCCATATAACCTCTCTATTACCCCATTTGCTCATTGGAAAATGAGAATAACAGTATCTTATAGAGCGGTAGTGCGGTTAAATCAGATTGTCTAGGTGGATGCATACTGCTGGCACATGTTATGTACCCAGCAAAGTGTTTGTTAAGAATAACCAAAACTTTCCCCCATTACTGCAATCTTAACTTCATTTATATTAAGGCAGCTTTATCAATGCATTCAAAAGATACACTACCTTCTCTTTATACTAACGGCACACACAATAAATTCAATATGAACACTTATTTTTTTTCTATTAGACCAACATACACCCATGGATGGTCACTGAAGTGGCTCTAAGTGGCTGGTTTAAAGCTATGGGTCTCCCTGAAGCCCTCTGGGCACCAAGTACATGAAGTGATTCCATCTTACCAGTGGTCCAGCAGGGGTGCCATAGGGGCCGGCAGCAGGGTAGGCTCCGGGAGCACTGGGCTGTCCGGGAGGTGGGTAGGCCCCAGGCCCGCCCGGTTGCCCCGGGTAGCCTCCAGGTGCAGGTGGTCCAGCATAAGCTCCAGGTGCTGTAGGGCCAGGGTAGGCACCAGAAGGCCCCTGCCCAGGATAGGTCCGTGGAGGTACCTGCCCAGGATAGGTCCCTGCGGGTGCCTGCCCAGGGTAGGCCCCAGGATACGAGGCACCTGGGTAGCCCACTGCCCCAGGAGGCGGGTTCCCCCATGAGCAGGGCCACCCACGAAGGTTTGGCTTTCCAGACCCAGATAACACCTCATTAAGCTGGAAAGAAAGACATAAGCAATTACAGGATAGAAAACATTCACAAAAACAGAATTTTCAGGAAAACAGAAATATATGTCCTAAGAAGCAGAGGAATATGATGAAGGTATGAAATTCATACCAGTAAGCTTTATTCCACCTACTAATAGTTTTGAGTTTCAAAGACTAAAATTAGACTTTGGGATTACAAATGCTTTCTCACTTTATTCTTGCCTCCCATTATCTCAGATCAGGGGATGCGTTTTTGTAATTTGCTCAAGTGAGCAGCTAGCTCTCCTCTACCTACAGCACATACTTTCTAATCAACATGGGAAAAACAATCACAAACATTGGGATGCTCAGACTTCATGTCCCTTGCTGCTCAGACGATTTCTTAGCTCCTGCCAGCAGAGTCTACTCTCTTCTGTTCTGGCCTTTTGGTGAAAGGGTTACTGTTACTAAGTCCTAGGCCTCTCTCTGCCTAGCTTCCTTCTCAAATCTGCTGCTGGAAACACGAGGCTCCAGCTAACAAGCCCTCATTGGACAAGTGAGGCCAAACGAAGCTATGCAGTGGGAAAGGGAAAGTTGTGGTAAAAACAAGATCCCCCCAACCCCTCAACCTATGTGAGATGTACATGAGTGTAAGACAACAGACATCAAACACTTACCAAAAAATTGTCTGCCATTTTACTGAGGGGAAAAAAAAGAGAGAGAGGTTATCACTTGGTCCTGAAAGATTTCACTTAAATTGAGCATCACCACTATTTCACTGGGCAGTTCTAGTCAATCTACAGGCATTATGCCTAAGTCAATAGTGTGGAACCATAAACACATCTCACCAAGGGGTGGAGATGCTTTCCAGCTAGGTTACCGAACTCTATTTATCTCATAAATTTCAACTTTGATCACACCAGCCTGTGTTCTGAATCCCAAGAGTAAGAGGCCATACGATGCATGAGGGAGGCGGAGGAAGAGGAGGAAAATGTTCCGCCCCTTCCTAGGCAAGAAATATACACAATCATGGTTTATCTTTGGCTCTCCTTCACCGGCCCTCCTGCACTCTTTCCGCCACCCTTACAAAGGGTTCCGTGTGTTACTATTGCCCACTTCCCCTCTGTTCCCACTAACAGCCCCACTCTGGGTTTTTGAAGGAAAGCAGTGTTGACTGACTCCTACTGAGATAGGAAAGGCAATGACCTCCACACACAGCTGCTTCTCCATTATTTACGCCTACATTTACCCACAGTTATGTCTTCTCTGGGCCAGGCACTTTGTCGGCTCCTCTTTGGGTGTAAAGATAAATAGATCTGGATGGTCAAGGGGCCCACAGTCCAGCAGGGCAGTTGACAGGCATTCATGGAAATAACAAGCCATCGATGCTGTGAGTCAGACTGTGTGCCATGGAATTTAAACCTGGAAAGCTGACTTCTAAGACGGGAAGGGAAGTTGATGTTGGAGCTAAGCTTTCAAGGACAGGTGAGATTTGGAAGTGCTGTTTTGGTTTTTTTTTTTAAGATACTCATTATTCCAAATAAAATCTTTGGAAACTAAGGTTAAAATAAAAAAGGCAGCAACATGGAAGAAGATATTTTGGGGTTTGCCTTGCCCAGTGCCACAGGGGTAGTCCTGAGACGTCATTCCTGCTTTCTCTCGCCCCTTCCGCAGTGCCAAGTCTCCAAAAGCACAAGAGGCTCTACAGCTGCTGCAGGGGCTCCTGTGGTGAGGGGAGGAGGGCAGCTTCTGGCTTCTGTAGCCGGGGTGAGTTCTTCCTAAACTCAGGATCACCTGTGCTATGGCCAAAATGACCTGGACTTTGACACAATCAGAATCTCTTTCTCCTTGATTTGCCCACTTGTGACATTTACTCAATCATTTTAAACAATGGCATTGCCCCCAAGGGGTCCAATAAGCATCAACTACTTGATAGGTTCTAAAAATACAAAATATTAAATTTCGTAAAAACTGAAACAGGCAGAGATACTTCTAGGACTTACTCTGTCCTTCATTTATACACACCAGGTATTTTATACAGATTTAGTATCACTTATTTGAAATACTTGGGACCAGAAGTGTTTTGAATCTCAAATTTGTTTTTTTTACTGGATTTTGGTATATCGGTATATACCTAGTTAAGCATTCCTAAATCTGAAAATCCAAAATGCTCCAAAGAGCATTTCTTTTTTTTTTTTTTTTTTTTTTGAGACACAGTCTTGCTCTGTTTCCCAGGCTAGAGTATCATGGCATCAGCCTAGCAGCTCACAGCAACCGCAAACTCCTGGGCTGGAGCAATCCTCCTGCCCCAGCCTCCTAAGTAGCTGAGACTGCAGGCACACACCATGACCCCTGGCTAATTTGTCTATTTTTACTAGAGACAGGGTCTTGCTCTTGTTCAGGCTGGTCTCTAACTCCTGACCTCGTGCAATCCTCCTGCCTCATCCTCCCAGAGTGCCAGTATTACAAGTGTGAGCCACTGCGCCAGGCCCAATAATCTTGAGTTTTGGTTGAAATCACTGGTAGACTGAGGACATGATGCAGGGAACCAGGGACATCTGCTGCAAAAATCCATGAAATTAAAACTTTAAATCACCAACAGATCACACCAGGTGGTGGCACTTTCCCCATCCCCATCAAACCCCACACAAAGACAAGCATGGGTAAAGCTCCAGCTAGGTTTCCATGGTTGGCAACCTCTTCATCACAATTATACTTTGAAAGTTTGCTATAATAAAGTCTTGCTCTCTTGCAATGAAATAAAATGGAGGTTTATTAGCACCTACACATCTTAGACTCTCAGAAGGGCCCCTGTTAAGAATCAGAATTCTGGGATTGGGCCCAGAATCTGTTGTTGACTTTAGATTGGTGTTTGAAAGGACTTTAGAGGTCATGTGTTAGATCCAATCAACATAAGAGTGTCAGTGGGGCTCTCAATTTGGGCTGGGACACTATTAATGGGCTACTAACAGGGTAAGGCAATAATGCTCGACCAAACAGCAGGCAGACAGCCCATACTGACAACAGAAAATAGAACCAAAAAACTATCTGGGTGTGGTGGCACACACCTGTAGTCCCAGCTACTCTGGAGGCTGAACCAGGAGAATCACTTAAGCCCACGAGTTTGAGGTTACTGTGAACTAAACTAATGCCACCGCACTCTAGCCCAGGTGACAGAGCAAGACTCTGTCTGAAAAAAAGCAAAAAAGAGTAGGAATTAATATTAACATTTGTTACATCTAGAGTTGGTCCTACCAACTTGTTTGGATAGTGGACCACATGAAGCTATACCCACAATACTTCACAATTTCCCCAAGAATATACCGGGACAAAGAGAAGCAGTTACTTTACTATACTTTTGTCACTCAATTACTACTTCATCGTGACTGTATTTCGGTTGCTAGGGCTGCCATACCAAAATACCATACACTAGGGTGGCTTAAATCAGTGGTCCCCAACCTTTTTGGCACCAGGGACCAGTTTCATGGAAGACAAATTTTCCACTGGTGGGGGGTGATGCAAGCGATGGGGAGCAGCTGTAAATACCTCACTCACTCGCCTCCTGCTGTGTGCCCCCTTCCCCGCTTCCTAAGTTTCAGGGAAGACAATTTTTCCACAGACGAGGACCGGGGGTGGAGATGGGGCGGCGCAGTTCTGCAGACGTGTCTGCGGCCCGGTGGTTGGGGACCACAGGCTTAAATACCAGAAATTTCTTTCTCACAGTTCTGGAGGCTGCAAGTCCAAGATCAAGCTGTTGGCAGGTTTGGTTTCTCCCTCAGGCCTCTCTCCTTGGCTTGCAGATGGCGACTTTCTCATTGTGTCCTCAACGTGCTCTTTCCTTGGTGCACATATACCCCTGGTCTCTTTTGTGTCTAATTCCTCTAAGGACACTTAGATTGGATTGGGGATCACCCTAACAACCTCATTCTAACTTAACCACCTCCTCTTTAAAGGCCCTCTCTCCAAATTCTGTCACATTCCAAAGTACTAGAGGTTAGGGCTTCAACACATAATCTGGGGGAGGGGACACAATTTAACCCAAAACAATGTAATGTAAATGTAAAATGTAAATGTATAAAAGAACTCATTGGTTAAATTTGATGGTTTAAGAGCACATAAAAGAAAAATAACAAGAAAGCTATTTTGATTTGAACTCTATATAACCCAAGTCATTATATGAGAATGTCTCAAATTATTTGAGAGTTCATCACTCCAATAATAAATAAAATTAAGGTGGACAATCTTCTAACTTACAGCAAAAATGTCTCAGGGGCGGTAATGTTATCATTGCTATTAATTAAAATCTCCTTTATACAAAGTACAGTGGTTATTAACCTTTTTTTTTTTGCAGTCACCAAGTTCTCTGAAATTCTGATGAAAGAAAATGGGCCCCTCCTAAGGAAACAGCACATATCTTCAAAGTCTGACATCATTGTTTCAGGAGATTCACAAAATACCCCTCTAAACTTCATCAGGGTCCATGGACTCAGGTTGAACAGCACTGGCCTAAAGGACCATTATCTAAATTTAAAACTAAGTCTAATGGAACAAAACACAAATTGAGATTACCTTAAAAAATACAGGACCTGCAGTAACCATGTTTACATTTAGCTACTTCCCCCAAAGGACTGGAAGTAGCTAATCATCAACTCAATAACATCAGAATAAATTTTAACTCTACTAGAGCCAAGACCAAAGATGGGAAGAAGGGAGAAGAGAGAGTATTATTATTTCCAAAAATCTAAACTGAGAAAACCTACTGCAATTTAGCACATTTTAGAGCTATTTATTTAGAGCAATTTAGCACATTTTAGAGCTAAAATCTTAGCTCTAAAGGCCAGGATAAAAAGAGAAAATATGATAGGTAAAAATCGGGTTTCTTGTTTTATTCATAGATGATCCAATTTCTACACACCAAACTCAAGGGTGACAAAGATAATGTTATGCTGTGAAATTCTAAAACCTAGCTTGTACTTTTTTCTCTCTACACAAAGGTACACTCTGACTTTCCTCAAAAAGCATGTCTGCATACGTTCAGATAATTGAGCAAAAGAGAAACCTATATGGAATGCCACGACTTTGCTTGGAGAACTCTGGATAATGTCACTAAGATAAAAGCTTTCACAGACAGGGACTTCACCTGTTTTACCACTGTTGCCCTTGAGCCTTGCTCCAAAATGTTTGCTGGATTTGAATGAATGATGTTTATTTTAGATAGGACAGCTTTAATCTGGAAATGAGGGTGAGAATGTAACGTCCATCTCTACTGTACAAAGTGCCTCAACTGGATCACTCTAGCTTTATGTTGAATCCACAAGGTATAGTAACAAGATGAAGCATCAGAAAACAAAACTGCTATGTGTCAGAAAGATTTGTCACAGCGTTATTTTCTAAAAAGTTACCCAAAAAATAACTTGCTGAAGATCCATCTGACATACTGCTGAGAAACAAATTTTATCTTCTGATCTATCACTTTAATTTGCCTTGTATGTCCACCTATACAATCAAAAGTCCAAGTGCATTTTGAAAGGGAACTCGGAAAATACCCCAAAGAGAAGTAGAAATCAGGTTTATTCAATTGCAGACATATATGAAGAATCAACCCCACTTAGCTTTGGGTAGCAAGAGGGAAGTCTGCTCACCTGAAGAGCACTGACCTTGAATGATCTGAAGTGAATAAAGAAAAAAGGGATAAGAATGTGTGAAGGGAAAGAAGTTAAGTATCTGTTACCTTTACATTTACTGAAGAAAATTTCCCCTATTAACCCCACCACAGATACTCTTATGAACTTCACTGAGCTGGTCAAACCACAAGGCCCTAGACTACGTTCTAGTAAACCACCTTCAGCTACTTGCTTTAAATGAAATACTTATAAAGGGACTGGGTTTTGTTTGTTTGTTTTTTGAGACAGAGTCTCACTCTGTTGCCCAGGCTAGAGTGCTATAGCATCTGCCTAGCTCACAGCAACTATCAGCTCCGGGGTTCAAGAGCTCTTCCTGCCTCAGCCTCCCAAGTAGCTGAACTACAGGAGTGTGCCACCACTCCCGGATAATTTTTTTTTGTTTTTTGTTGCCTGGTTAATTTTTTCTATTTTTAGTGGAGACGGGGTCTCGCTCTTGCTGAGGCTGGTCTGGAACCCCTGGCCTGAAGCAATCCTTCCACCTAGCGTCCCAGAGCGCTAACAGGCAGGAGCCACCTCACCCAGCCAGGACTGTTTTTCTGTTTTTTTCCCCAAACATAGTAATTCTTCCCAGAAACAAAAATACATTTTTAATATAAACATTAATAGAAGACTATTTAGAAGGTCCTCAAAGACACCGAGTCCCAGATCTCATAGTCCAATACAAAATGCAGCAGTTATGTAATGAGACTTTACTGTAACTAGAAAACTGCATAAAATCAGATTATCTTCCAAACCTCCCCTCTACAATTTTACCTGCGCCCTCCAAAAAAAACTCATCTTAGAAATAAAGGTCTTAGACAACTCCTTCCAATTAAATAAGTCAGTCACAGAGATTGAGCAGAAAATTAACAGAAAAGAAATAAGGCTACAAGAAATGTGGGATTATGTGAAAAAACTGAACCTGAGGGTGATAGGAATTCCAGAAAGTGAAGAAGAAAACACTCAAGGGCTGGTTAAGCTATTTGAAGAATTAATAGAGGAGAATTTCCCAGGCCTTGCTAAAAATCTAGATATACAGGTACAAGAAGCCCAACGGACCCAGGGAGATTCAATATAAATAGGAAGACACGTCATGCAGTCACGAGACTGACCAAAATATCCACTCAAGAGGCCCTTTCCACGAGCTGTAAGGCAAAAGAAATAAGTTAACATACAAAGGAAAGCTCATCAGAATAACTCCAGACTTCTCAACTGAAACCCTACAAGCAAGAAGAGACTGGGGCCCCATTCGCACTCTTCTGAAACAGAATAATGCCCAGCCTAGAATCTTGTACCCTGCAAAACTAAGTTCCACGTATGAAGGAGAAATAACCACATTCTCAGATAAGCAAAGACTGAGGGAATTCACGAAGACAAGACCGGCTCTCCAAGAAGTACTCAAAACAGAATTACACAAGGATCAGCACAATAAACACTCACAAATGTAAAACCGCTCAAAAGTTAAAGATCAAAAGCTAGATTCCACAATGGCTCAAGAGAGAAAACAAAGCAACAAAATTTAACCCAACAGAAAGAACAGTAATTCACCCTACTTATCAGTTCTCTCAATAAATGTGAACGGCTTGAACAACCCTCTCAAGAGACACAGGCCGGCCGAATGGCTAAAAAAGAAAACAAGCCAAGCATCTGCTGTCTCCCAGAAACGCATCTAACCTGCAAAGATGCATTTAGACTTGAGGCAAAGGGGTGGAAATCGATATTTCAAGCAAATGGAAGCCAAAAGAAGGCTGGTGTGGCAGTTTTGATCTCAGATAACTTAGTTTTTAAATCAACAAAAGTATTAAAAGACAAAAAGGGTCACTACATAATGGTGAAGGGTACAGTTCAACAAGAAGACATAACAATTCTAAATATGTATGCACCCAACTTAGGTGCACCCAGATTCATACAGCAAACTCTACTTGATCTAAACATATTGATAAACAGCAACACCATAATATTTTGAGACTTCAACACCCCACTGACAGCAAAGGACAGATCCTCCAAACAGAAAATTAACAAAGAAATATGGACTTAAACAGAACTCTAGAACAAATGGGCCTGACTGACATTTACAGGACATTCTATCCAAAAACCACTGAATACACGTTCCTCTCATCAGCTCATGGGACATTCTCTAAGATTGCCCATATTCTAGGACACAAAGCATGTCTCAAAAAATTTTAAAAAATGGAAATTATAACCATGCATGTTCTCAGATCACAGTGGAATAAAAATAGAAATCAACCCAAACAGAAACTCTCATCTCTACACAAAGTCACGGAAATTAAACAACCTTCTGCTGAACAATTCCTTCATAAACAAGGAAGTAAAGATGGAAATCAAAAGATTCTTTGAACTAAATGACAAAGGTGACACAAGTTCTGAAAATCTGTGGGACACAGCCAAAGCAGTCCTGAGAGGAAAGTTTATTTCCATAAATGCCTATACCCAAAAGTCAAAAAGAACACAAACAGACAACCTAATGAATCGACTCAAAGAACTGGAAAAAGAAGAACAGACTGACCTCAAACTGAGCAGAAGGGAAATTAATAAGATCAAATCAGAACTAAATGAAATTGACAACAGGGAAACTATACAGAAGATTAATAAAACAAAAAGTTGGTTCTTTGAAAAAATAAACTAAATTGACACACCTTTGGCTGAACTAACAAAAACCAGAAAAATCTCTAATAAGCTCCATCAGGAAGGAGAAGTTACAACTGATGCCGTGGAGACTCAAGATATAATTTATGAATATTACAAGAACCTTTATGCACACCAACTGGAAAATGTGAAGAAATGGACAAATTTTTAGAAACACATGGCCTCCCTAGGCTCAACCAGGAAGAAATAGAATTCCTGAACAGACCAATATCAAGGACTGAAATTCAAACAGCAATAAAAAAGAAAAGCCTCGGACCAGACGGTTTCACACCCGAATTTTACCACACCTACAAAGAAGAACCGGTGCCTATCCTGCAGAAATTATTCCACATCCAGAAGGATGGATTCCTCCCTAACACATTTTATGAAGCAAACATAACCCTGATACCAAAACCAGGAAAGGACGCAACAAAAAAGGAAAACTACAGGCCAATATCCCTTATGAATATAGATGCAAAAATTCTCAACAAAATTCTAGCTAACCAAATCCAGGTGCTTATTAAGAAAATAATCCATCATGACCAAGTGGGCTTCATCCCAGAGATGCAGGGATGGTTCAACATATGCAAATCTATAAATGTAATTCACCACATAAACAGAAGCAAAAACAAAAACCATATGATTCTCTCAATAGACGCAGAAAAAGCATCTGACAAAATTCAACACCCTTTTATGATAAGAACACTTAACAAAACAGGCATAGATGGGGCTTACCTAAAAATGATACAAGCCATCTATGACAAACCCACAGCCAACATCATACTGAATGGGGAAAAACTGAAAGCATCCCCACTTAGAACTGAACCAGACAACGTTGCCCACTATCTCCACTTCTATTCAACATAGTGCTGGAAGTCCTGGCCACAGCAATCAGGCAAGAGAGTGGAATTAAAGGCATACGAATGGGAACGGAAGAGATCAAACTCTCACTATTTGCTGATGACATGATATTATATCTAGAAAACCCCAGGGATTCAACCAAAAGGCTCCTGGAATTGATAAATGAATTCAGTAAAGTCTCAGGATATAAAATCAATACACACAAATCAGGCTTTCATATACGCCAACAGCAGTCATACCAAGAACCCAATCAAAGACTCAACTGCCTTCACAATAGCAACAAAGAAAATAAACTACCTAGGAATACATTTAACTAAGGAGGTAAAAGACCTCTACAGGGAGAACTATGAAACATTGAGGAAGGAAATAGCAGAGTACGTAAACAGGTGGAAAACCATACCATGCTTGTGGGTTGGCAGAATCAACATTGTTAAAATGTCTGTACTACCCAAAGTGATCTACAGATTCAATGCAATCCCTATTAAAATACCAACATCATTTTTCACAGATGTAGAAAAATTAATTTTATGCTTCATATGGAACCAGAGAATACCCCGTATAGCAAAAACAATTCTAGGCAATAAAAACAAAATGGGAGGTATCAATTTACCAGACTTCAAACTTTATTATAAGGCTGTAGTAATCAAAACAGCTTGGTACTGACACAAAAATAGAGCCATTGACCAGTGGAACGGAACTGAGAACCCAGAAATAAAACCATCCTCATACAGCCATTTAATCTTTGACAAAGCAGACAAAAACATACACTGGGGAAAAGAATCCTTATTCAATAAATAGTGCTGAGAAAACTCGATAGCCACATGTAGAAGACTGAACCAGGATCCACACCTTTCACCTCTCACAAAAATCAACTCACGGTGGGTAACAGATTTAAACCTAAGGAGTGAAACTATTAGAATTCTAGAGGAAGATGTTGGAAATACTCTTCTAGACATTGGCCTAGGCAAAGAATTTATGAAGAAGACCCCAAAGGCAATCACAGCAACAACCAAAATAAATAAATGGGACCTGATCAAATTAAAAAGCTTCTGCACAGCCAAAGAAACTGTTACAAGAGCAAACAGACAACGTACAGAATGGGAGAAAATTTTTGCATGCTACAAATCAGATAAAGGGTTGATAATTAGAATCTACTTAGAACTCAGGAAAATCAACAAGGAAAAATCAAACAACCCTATCAAAAAGTGGGCAAAGGACATGAACAGAAACTTTTCAAAAGAAGACAGAATAATGGCCAAAAAACGTATGAAAAAATGCTCAACATCTCTAATCATCAGGGAAATGCAAATCAAAAGCACAATGAGATATCACTTATCTCCAGTGAGACTTGCCTTTATCAAAAAGTCCCAAAACAATAGATGTTGGCGTGGATGCGGAGAGATAGGAACACTCATACACTGCTGGTGGGACTGCAAACTAGTGCAACCCCTGGAAAGCAATATGGAGATACCTTAAAGAGATACAAGTAGAATTACCATTTGATCCAGCAATCCCATTACTGGGCATCTACCCAAAAGAACAAAAGACACTCTATGAAAAAGACACCTGCACCCGAATGTTTACAGCAGCATAATTCACAATTGCAAAGATGTGGAAACAACCCAAGTGCCCATCAATACATGAGTGGATTAATAAAATGTGGCATATGTATACCGTGGAGTACTATTCAGCTTTAAGAAACAATGGTGATATAGCACCTCTTGTATTCTCCTGGATATAGCTGGAACACATTCTACTAAGTGAAAGTATCCCAAGAATGGAAAAACAAGCACCACATGTACTCACCATCAAACTGGTATTAACTGATCAACACATAAGTGCACATATAAGAATAACACTTATTGGATGTCGGGGAGGGGATAGGAGGGGTCGGGTATATGCATACACAAAGAGTGTGATGCGCACCATCTGGGGGATGGACACGCTAGAAGCTCGGATTTGGGGGTGAAGGGAGGGCAAGGGCAACATACGTAACCTAAACATCTGTATCCCCATAATATGCTGAAATAAAAAAAAAAGAAATAAAGGTCTTCGATAAGTAATACCAAAGCTAACTTCACTAAGCAGACATATTTATTTTAATCTATTATTTCCTGATTCCAAATCAAGCCTAAAATGTACTTTTACAAAATTCAGCACATGAATGTATTTTTAAAAACTTTAACCGAAGCAGGTAAGACTTTCAAACAGCTATTTATAACATTATACAAGTAAAGTAGTTTGCACTAATTTGAATGCATACTAATCCTAATTATTATTTCTAGCTGGAAAGTAACTTCCAATAAGCACTGTAGGACTACCTCCTAACTACATGAACTAGGGGTCTGAAGTCATTCTGCAGTAATCAACTATCCAATATAATATACTGCATAGCTCAACACCAAATATTGTACTGAATTTTAATCACTCCTATGATGTCACAGAAAGAATAACTAATTAAAAAGAAAATACACTTAACACCTTTAAATGCCCTAAATTTTATTTCCCGATAGGTTTTGATAAAATAAATGGCAAGAATAGAAGAAGAAAATATCACCATTTTACAACTATTACTATATTAACAGATCTGGGCATTGATCATCACTAGCTGCTAACATCAGAAAACTGAAACACAACCAGCTATGACATGCCTCCTAAAAGGGGGAAAAACTCTTAATAAAAAAAAAATCAGTTCTAACCTGCTAAATCCCCTAGAGCCACCTACAAATTTACAGGAAAAACAAGTGGTAAAGAAATATGTGAAACAACACCCGAGAGATACAAAACAGCAAAACGTAGATTGGGGGAAATTACATAGCAAAAATGCCTGGTTTATTCAAAACAAATTCCAAGCTGAGAGAGAGGAAGAAAGAGAGATGAGGCCCGGTGCAGTGGCTCACACCTGTAATCCTAGCATTCTTGGAGGCCAAGGCGGGAGGACTACTTGAGGTCATGAGTTGGACACCAGCCTCAGCAAGAGTGAGACCCTGTCTCTACTAAAAATAGAAAAAATTAGCCGGTCAACTAAAAATAGAAACAAAAAAATTAGCTGGGCAGGGAGGCTCCCACCTGTAGTCCCAGCTACTCCAAAGGCTGAGGCAGGAAGATCGCTTGAGGCCAGAGTTTGAGACTGCCCTGAGCAAGAGAAGACCCCGTCTCCACAAAAAACAGAAAACCTGGCCCGGCATGGTGACACACGCCTGTAGTCCCAGCTACTTGGGAGGCTAAAGAAGGAGGATCTCTTGAGGCCAGGAGTTTGAGGTTACGGTGAGCTATGATGACACCACTGCACCCTAGCCCAAGGCAACAGAGCGAGATGCTGTCTGAAAAAATAAAAAGAAACAAGAAACTGAAGTATAAGCGTATTAATGTAGGAGATTATCACTACAAGAATCAAAAACAGAAACAACTGAAGTGGTTCCCCTAGAGAGAAAACTGAGCTGAGGAGGGCTGGGGCGAGGGGAATACCACTTTCACAAGTGCTTCTGAACCACTGTATTTGTATTTTTTCCCCAACAACAACATGCATTTCAGAAAGAAGGCTTTACTGGATACTTGGGGGTGGAGGAAAGGGTGTACAAGAAAAACCTTTCTCCAGTATTTTCATCCACTAAAAGTGGGTGAAAGCATCAAGAAAAGTACTTAAATATGCTGTTCTCATCACAGTTCTAGAAGGGAATGACTCTCTCACCAATAATCATCTCAAGCCAGAAAACAGTTTCAATATATCTCAAACAAAGTACCTCATGTCTCACTTTTAAGACTTCTAAATAAAATAATCCACTAGCTGTCTACACAGTAGGATCCTACACCCTCTCCTACACAGAACACGGTACTGGCTTCAGCATACAAACATATATCCTTATACATAATTTCCTGTAATTGTAGATTCTAACTTATCCCCTAAACCACCATTGTTTTAAAACTGAAATTAAAATTAATTTATGATACAAGAGAGAACCAGGTATAATCTGAGGCTCCTTAGAACAGAACACAAATATTTTTCTGGCAGGGAGAATAAAATATACTCTATTACAAGAAAAAGAGACAAATTGCTAATTAAGGTTGAAAAGGTAATTCGCATTTAATAGTCAGAATATTCTAATAAAAATTTTAAATTAAAAATTTTGTTCCATGGTAGGCAGAGGAAGACTGTTTCCATTAGTATAATTCTATATAAATTATGGGGAAGTTATCTTTTAAAAATCTGGAATGGCAAAATCTATCCACTGTCCTCCCCTCTCTACTGTGCCACTAGATTATACTTCCTATCCAGCTAGACAGTTACAACTTTTGCCCTACTGCTAAATCTAATTTTTAGGGAAAATAAATGAAGAGCATACAAATTCTGCCCGTGATAAGCTAAATAGTTCCTGAGCTAAGTCTAAGTAGTAAAAGATCTAATTAGGAGCTAGCTCTGGCTTTATTGAAAATACACTTACTTTATTTAAATTAGCATTGGTTAACTTTAACATATTACTGCTTCAATCACAGTGGCCTCATTCAACCTAGTTAAGTCATGGGGAGCTACACACAGCAAATAAAACATAAAGGTCTCTTTGTGACATTAGTGTTCCACTAAGCTGCTCCCAATTTCTTTTTTGCTTCTAAGCATTCTTCACCAGGAAAGTGTTTTGTGTAGTGAAGTTCCTCTGTAGGTCAGACTGCCCGAGTCTAAATTCCAGCTCCAACACTTACTAGAGGTAGGCGAGGGGCTTAATGTAAGACTCAGTTTTCTGCGAGAAAAAAAGAGGCAAGAATACTTACGTCCTAGAGTTGTTATAAAGATTAAAATAATCTTTTATAAAATTAAAAATCGTATAAAATAAGGAAAGATAATACACATAAAGTGTTTAGCATAAGGCCTAGTCCACAGTAACAAAGAAATAAAGCTAGCTATTAATATTGTCACACCTCACTTTGTGGAAAGCTACCTTCAATAGGAAAGAGATGTTCCATCTGCACACTGGGGAACATACTCAAACCTACAGTCAGGTTGTTTGTTTTGTTTTTTTTTTTTTATCGCAGAAGGTCCCTGACTTACAATGGCTAACTGTAAGATTTTTCAACTTTACCATGGTGCAAAAGTGAAACATTCAAGAAACCATACTTCAAATTTGGAATTTTGATCTTTCACTTTTAGTACAGTATCTGATAAATTACATAAGATATTCAATACTTTATTATAAAATAGGTTCTGTGCTAGAAGATTTTGCCCAACTGTAGGCTAATGTAAGTGTTCTGAGAACGTTTAAGGTACGCTAGGCTATGCTATGATGTTTGATAAGTTAGGTGTATTGAATGCATTTTTAACTTACAATTTTTCAACGTATGATGGGTTTACTAGGACTTACATCAAGGAGCATCTGTATTCTCTTTCCCATTAACTAAACCACCACCTAAAGCTACAAGATACAATTTCGCCAAAAAGATGCCAGAGGCTTGAAGACAGATGATGCATCTGAGCAAGCCAAAACTCAGTCCCTTTTCCACCCACAGAATATACACTCCTTAAACTTAACACAAGTTTGTTTGCCTTGGTACCACTGTGGAACACGATGGGTTCCAAAAGAAAAAATTTTAAATTATTTTAAATTTTTCAATTATTTTTAAAATAATGGAAATAATACTTTTAAATACAATTAAAATATAGACTATTTCATAGCTAAATTTCTCATGTTACATTCTCTCCTATCTTCATTCACACAACAAATGTTTTCTTGGCATTTATTAGGCATGGAATAGAGTGAACAAATGACAAAACCCTCAAGGAATTAACATTCTGGTAGTGAGACAATAAATCATAGTCATAATAAGTAAATTATATGTTAAAATAGAATATGTTTCAAGAAGGTACTGCCAAGGGGGAAAATAGACTTGGGGAATGGAGGTTGGAAGTGCAGAGAAAGACTGGCAGTTTTAACTAGGGTGGTCAGTATACTTCCTTAAGAAGGTGATGTGTGAGAGAAGATTCCAAGGAGGTGAGGAAGGCAGGTGTGCACGGGAAACAGACAATGCAAATCCTAAGGCAAGCGTATGCCTAGCTGATTACCACCACCACTACCTAACAAATAAGCAAACATGTCAGCCATTGCTGTCAGTTTCTTAACAATGTATCCCTCTCCCTTCACCCAAAAAATCTGTGCTCACCAAAAAAAAAAAATTCATCCATTCAACAAATGTTTACTGAACAACAACCATGTACTAGGTAACACCCTCAGTGATAAGGACACAGAAAAGAACATGACAGGCACCAGTATCTATTCTAAGCCGTAAAGACCTCAGGAAAGGGCCTGAGGTTGACTACAAAGCCTATTTAATATGTATAAGGAATACTTTTTTCCTGCTCTTTGGCTTATTGAGCTTTCACTGTTTTTTTGTTTTAAATAGAAGATTTACACAAATTTCACCTCTAAATAAGTGGGATGATACTGAAAGTATCTCAAAATCTCTATCTTTAGATCACAGATACCTGGCTCCTCTTAAGTTTCTTTACCTAAAGAAATGACAATTTCAAAAGTACAGCAGGGCACGCTGGCTCACCCTGTAATTGCAGCACTGGGAGGCTGAGGCAGAAAGATCCTGTAAGGCCAGGAGTTCAAGACCAGCCTGGCCAACACAGCAAAACCCTGTCTCTACAAAACACTTAAACATTAACCAGGTTTGGGGCTCATGCCTGTAGTCCCAGCTACTCAGGAGGCTGAGGCAGAAGGATCGCTTGACTCCAGGAGTTTGAAGTCACAGTGAGCTGTGATTATGCCACTATACTTCAGCCTCGGCAACACAGCGAGACCTTGCCCCCTGCCCAAAAAAACGAGTATTGATTACTTTCTTTTTCCCCATTAGGTTAAAGGATACTCTAAGATTAATTGAAAACACATTTCTACATGTTAAGGAATGTATGTGAGAGAAAACAGAACAAGAAATATTAATGTTACATTAACCTTATAGCCTAACTTACTTTTTTTATTTTTTTGAGACAGAGTCTTACTGTGTTGCCCAGGCTAGAGTGCCATGGCGTCAGCCTAGCTCACAGCAACCTCAAACTCCTGGGCTCAAGCGATCCTCCTGACTCAGCCTCCCAGAGTGCTAGGATTACAGGCATGAGCCACCACGCGCAGCCTAACTTACTTTTTCATAAAGATAATTCCTGAAAAACACATTACTCTCTTGTCTTGCTGTCAGGTAACTGTGAAGTATTTATGAGTAAAAGAGTTTCTCTTCTAACCTTAACCATCAGTCTCCTCTGAGGATTGGACTAAATAAAATGAAAATATGCTTCACCGGACTTAGCATTGCATTAGCTACCTGTGTCATCCATGTTTTCAAGGCATCGTCGGTACCTTAGGGTAGAAGTACTTACTCTCTCTACCTAAATGTCCTATCAGGCAAATTAAGAACTACCCTATGAGATTAGCAAATATAAAAACTGTGTCAGCAAGAATTTGAAAAAAAATAGTTGTGCTGTGCAACTATAAATACTCTGACCCAGGAGTTCCACTTCGAAGAATTTATTGCACAAAAGAACACAGGAACAAGGTTATTCACTGCAGCATTGTCTGTAATAGAAAAAAGACAATGAAAACTACATTTCCTAACCTCCCTTGCATTCAGGTGGGACTGTAACACTAAATTCTAGTAAATGAAACATAATTCAAAGTGCTATGAAGTGGCAGTTTCTAGAAACCTTCCTTTAAAAAGGCTAAGTGTAGCCTCTGCTCCTTCTTGCATCCCGCTGCTCAGAATGCGCTGCGACAGCTGGAGACCCAGCTGGGTCAGTGAGGACACAGGCAACACACACAGCAGTAACAGGGGAGAAAAAGCCCAGATAATCAGTAATGTGATTGGGGGGGGGGGGCGGGGAGGATGAGGATAGATTGCATGGCTATCTTGACTGTGGCATCTGTTATACAGGTACACACAACTGCCAGAACTCACTGGACCGTATGCTTAATATCTGTGCACTTTACTGTCTTCGTTATGCCTCAGTTTAAAGAGAGTAAAAAAACAATACGAGTGCTATACGAGCCCTAGACCACCTATCTGAACTTTTATGAGAGAAAATAAATACTTTTTTGTTTAAGTCATTGTGATTTTAGGTTTTCTATCTCAAATACATTCTTCATACACCAATATGTAAAGAATTTAAAAATCTACTGTTTAATTAACAGTATGTAGAGTATGTTACCATATATACATATGTGTGTGTGTATATATATTTTTAAGAGCAGCCAGGCATGGTGGCTGACACCTGTAATCCTAACACTTTGGGAGGCCAAAGTCGGAGGATCACTTGAGGCTAGGAGTTCAAGACCAGCCTGGGTGATGTAGTGAGACCCTGTCTCTACAGAAAAATAATTTTAAAAGTTAGCTGGGTGTGGTGGTGGGCACCTATAGTCCTAGCTACTTGGCAAGCTCGCACCACCCTCCAGGAACCTCCACCTATTCAGCTACCTGGAAGCCATAGCAAGACCCTGTCTCTTATTTTAAAAAAAAGAAAGAAGAAAGAAAGACAGTAAGGAGACTAGAATATATACTACAAGGTTAAGAAACTAAAAACATGGGTTGCTTCCAGAAAACAAAGGTCGCTAACTAAATCAAAAAGACCAACAAGCCTTTTTTCCTGATTAACCGAAGAAGTCATCTAAAGCTTCTTTCTTTTGCTAGAGGAGTACAGATGCTAAAGAGTTACAAACAGGATCATTTGAAAGTCTATTAATCACTTTAGAAATGGAAATAAAATGAGGATGTCTGATCTTAGGTCTTAGATGGTTTTTAAAACTATTTTAAAATATGCATATATAAACTCTTACCTTTTCATGGCATAAACAATGTAACAAGAGTTACTCAAAATCTACCTACTTTTATTAGACCATTTAATTTTGCAGTCATCCAAGTCTCGGTCTATATTTGTGTAGCTGTGATTAGTGTATACAATTTTATTCAATTTTCATGTACTTTTTTCTATGTAATACTAATAATTAAATTGCACAAAATAAAAAATGTTCCTTTACCTCAGAAATACCCATAAAATTTTGGATTTTCCTTTCCGAAAGCTGTTTCTTACACCAATGCCAAAAAATGACTATCCAGATCATAAGATAGAAGCCACCAAATATCAACTGATCCATCCCAATTAAAAACAATCTCTTAAGAGATAAATACTTTTAAAACCCATAAAGGAGACATCACTTACATCTTTTGGCTGACAGTACAGATAGAGCAGTCCTAGTCCAAAAATCTGAAATCCAAAATGCTCCAAAATCCAAAACTTTCTGAGCACTGACATGGCACCACAAATGAAAAATTGCACGCCTCGCTTCATGTGACAAGTCTCAAACCACAGCACACAACAATGAAGGTGACGTTGTTAACGCTGCAGAAAAAATGCTGCTTTAGGAAAAACTCCTCAAACTGCGCTTCCCTCTAAACTCTACCACAATCAACACAGAAGATGACTCTGTGACCAAAAGTCACAGGTTTTCCCCACGCACATCAAGCAGCAGACACCAGCTAAGTGTCCTCTAATTCGATTCTGACACTATCTACATGGAGATAGCATCAGATCCAACAGGGTGAGGGCTCAGTCCCCAAAACTGCCCCCCATACACACCAGTTCCAAGTTCGGGACTCCAGAGCTTCTTCTATAAAGGTTTTGATCATTTTTTATGTTGATTACATGTTAATGATATTTTGGATACATTGTACTAACATATTATTAAAATAATTTCATCTTTTTCCATTTTTTAATGTGGCTACCCAGAAATTTTTAAATTGCATAACATGGCTCACATTATACGGTCATCCCTCAGTATCCATGGAAGATTGGTTCCAGGACCTCAATCTGCAGATGCTCAAGTCTCTTGTATAAAACAGTGTAGTCTTTGTATGTAACCTGGCCACATCCCTTGTATGCTTTAGATCATCTCTAGGTTACTTATAATACCTAAAAGAAAGTAAATGCCACACGAATAGTTGTTATACTGTATTGTTCAGAGAATAATGACAAGAAAAAAATCTGTACACGTTAAGTACTAACGAAATTTTTTTTCTTGAATATTTTTGATCTGTGGTTGGTTGAATCCACAGTTGCAGAACTCACAGGTTCAGAGGAACAAGTGTATTTCTATTACACAGCACTGCTCACATAGTTATCTCAACTTTTCTGACTCTCCCATTCCTATTATTTAAAACATTTTTAACATGTACTCACTAAAATGTGATATATATACATGTACCACTGTACTAATACACTTTATATTCATGTAAAATGTATACAGTCAAAAAATGAGAAACATAAATAGAAGTTCTAATATTTTTCTCTTTGCAATCCAATGGACTATCCCATACACTCCACACTGGGGGCTTAAGATATTAGCAGAGAGATTAAATGGGAAAAGACAAATCCAAATGAAAGTTTCACTAAGATTTAATGACTGGTTGACTACGGGAACAAAGAAGAGAGGATGGACTAAGGATGACATAATGGACACCTGATACTCAGCATCCACTGCCTCCCATCATGCTCCTTAGGTAGGAAGGATCCCAGCTCCAGAGGTATGCCCAGGCTGGCTAAACCAATTAGCATATCCTATTTCTCTGGCCTTAGTGATTGGTTCAGAAATGACAATGCAACCCAAAGCCAAGGAGACACAACAAGACATTTCTTGGGCTACTGGGAAGAGAAATTCTCTTCTGGCAGTCGTTCTTAAGTTGAGGCTCACAAACCCTCCAAGGACTTATGGATAGAAT
>RJWJ010016084.1:0-35042 GCA_004363605.1 Indri indri
GCCCTGAGTTGGGCTAGCCCAATTTAAAGAAATGCTGGTGGATTTCCCTTTGCCAACATGGAGGAAGAGAACACATGTTAGGAGACACATGGCCCATTCCTGGAAAAAGCCAAAACTGTGTCCCTTTAAAGGGCCTAGATATCAACAGATGGAATTGCTTTTAGTTCCTTTTTTCCATCCTGTTCCCTCCCTACCAAAATATAACTGATCAGCTAATCTGACTTAATAACAGCATAGAATTACATAGAAACCTGCTAATCTTAACATTTCATTTTTTACATATCTTCCAACTACGAACCTTACTAATCTTTGCATCCCTAGAATCTGGAATAGTGCTGAGCACAGAGGAGAAAGCAATAACTACTCGTTAAAGAAAGTATTGCTTTGTAATTCTAAGGAACTGAAGATTTTGTAATCAGCTTCGAAAGAGTGAACATGTTTTTCTCAATTTCACATGGAACAAAAAAATTTAAGAAACGGAAAAAAATTGAACATACATATGAGGAGCGTTTCCGGGTTTCTCCATATTATTATGCACGTGTCTAAAATGCTCCCTTGTTGATGTCTGGAGGCCTCGCTTTGGCAAGCGCCTGGCCCTCCCCGCACCGCAAAGGCCAGGCAGGAGCCTCGACCTCCCCGCGCTGGGTGAGGCGGGGGGGCGGGGGTCAGGGTAGACTCCGGGGTCTCTCCGTTTGTACACGAGACTTTCTTGTCTCCTCATTAAAATAATAATAATATACCCTCATAGTACAAAATTTAGAAATGCAAAAACTAAATATGTTTCCCACCACCCGGAGATATTAATACTGCCTAGTGTTTATTAAGCCCTCACTACTGCTAAACTTAGTTTTTAAATGAGCGATCTCATTTCCTAAAGACCCGTATTTCGCATAATTTTTTCCAGGCTTTCGTCTAACCCGAGCGCGGATCTGCGCTCTATCCCGGCTTTCTGCTCCTTTCGGGGCCTCTAGTGACGCCCGAGATGAGACGTTGTCAGGCTGAGGTAATAATCCGTTAGTCCAGGTAAAAACGCGTCAGTCTGGAAAGCTCTCGGTTTGGAGTTAAATTCTGTCACTCCGGGTGAAAATGAGTCAGCCAAGGGGGAAAATCCATTAGTTGAAGAAACTGTCCGCCTCGTTCCGGGCCCCTCCCGCGAGAGCCAGGGTCCCCCGGGCTCCCCTGGCCAGGACGGCGGCCGCCACGCTGGCCGCTCTGGCCACGCCCCCACTGTGCCCTCCACACCAATGGGCGCCGAGCTCGGCCGCGCGTCACATGGTGCTGACCAATCGCGGAGGGCCACGACTGTAGAAAGTCCGGGCGCGGCGGGGGTGGTCGCTGGGCAGCGGCGGCGGACGCTCGCGTAGACAGTCTCGGGCCATGGTGGTGGTGGCAGCTGCGCCGAGCCCGGCCGACGGGGCCCCCAAAGTACTGCTTCTGTCCGGTCAGCCCGCCGCCGCTGCCGGAGCCCCGTCCGGCCGGGCCCTACCACTCATGGTGCCGGCCCAGAGAGAGGCCAGCCCGGAGGCGGCGAGCGGGGGGCCGCCCCAGGCGCGCAAGCGACAGCGCCTCACGCACCTGAGCCCCGAGGAGAAGGCGCTGAGGAGGTGGGCGAGGGGCCGGGGTCGGGGCTGGGACGCCAGCTGGCCGCCCCGTGGCACCCTCAGGCGCCTTTGGCCCGGCGGGTGCGGTGCCTGCGTGGCGCGGGGCGGGGCGGGGCAGGAAGCCGGACTGACCGGATCCGCCGCGCTGGGTGGAATCCAGGGTTGCCAGGTCTTTTTTCCTTACTTGCCCCCGTCTCATTAGGGGTGACTGGAGCTGGGGATGCGGGCACGTGGGTTCCAGGCCCTCTTGCTGTGTGACCACAGACCGGTGGTTCGTCCTCTCTGAACTCGGCTGTAACCTGGAGTCGATTAGCCTTTTCTTGATTTACCTACTTTTTTTGGGAGGGGCGCGGAGCTGAAATGACAGCGCTGTTGAAAGGGCTGGGAGCTCCTCAAGGCTCACCGGTCACACTCAGTCTCTGCGCTCTTAAGACCTACTTCAAGAGGTCGTTGGGAAGATTGAGACATACATGTAATGGCCTCCGTAAATGTTTATTCTTTTGTGATCATTGTGCCTTTTGTGATTTATTAAGTGTCTCTTTGAGCACTCACGGGCCCAGTCATCGGGGCACCGCCTAGGATCTCAACACTAGGGCGAGAGGCATTAGCCTCTCCCTGTTCTAAATCGGGCTTGGGGAGGGAGGGCTTATGTCATAGCAGGATTGCAGCCCTCACTAGATAGATTTAATCAGTCCAGGTTGGGAGAACTGGAGTCAGGAAACAGCGGGGGAGTAGAAGGGGGAGGAGGAAAGTTTCTTATGATGCAAAGTGAATGGTGTTTGTGTCTCGCCCTCTTGCTGAGGCCGGGATGAGGCTGAGGTGGATGATGCAACATGGGAGAGAATAAAGCAGGT
The DNA here is from genome assembly GCA_004363605.1 of Indri indri. Classification (NCBI taxonomy): domain Eukaryota; kingdom Metazoa; phylum Chordata; class Mammalia; order Primates; family Indriidae; genus Indri; species Indri indri. Next base: position 2,456 of record RJWJ010016084.1, read on the forward strand.
CTTCAAACTAGATTGACCAAAGACTGTATTTTTTGTTTTATTTTATTGAGGGGAGGAGCCTGAAGTGTATTTTACCATTAGTCTGCCTTATACCGTACATTAAAATGAAAGCACCAGCTGGTTATGTTTTCAGCTAAGATATAAATAAGGTTTGAGATGACTCAGTGTGCTGTGTTTCTTCTTTTCTCAGGAAACTGAAAAACAGAGTAGCAGCTCAGACTGCCAGAGATCGAAAGAAAGCTCGAATGAGTGAGCTGGAACAGCAAGTGGTAGATTTGGAAGAAGAGGTAAAACTACTTAAGGCCAAACTCTTGTATCCATTGTGTATCTTTCCTTTGTGAATGTTCTGATGTTTGCTGCCCATCCCAAGACGGCTGAGCCCCAACCTTAAGTTAGGGTGGACAAGTAGTTGGGAAGTGGTAAAGCTTGAGAGCAGAAGTGATTGATCCTCTGGCATTCGGTGCTAGATGTATCTCAAAGTTGGTGAATTCAATAACGTTTAGCAAGTTTGGGCTAAGAAATTGGCAAAAGCAGATAGGAAATCATTGTTTAAACTTGACATTCTTCCTGGCTTGACCAAAAGTTCCCTCAAGGTTCCCTTCCCCTTCTAGGTCCACCTGTTATCTAATCTTAAATTGTTGCCAGTTACACATCTTCAAGATACAAGGATTATTTATATTGTTCTTTTTAAAGTTGGAATCATTAGCTGGTTCTTGTAAAAACATGATCACTCAGGAGCAGGGGTTTTTAAAATTTATTTTGGTTTTTATAGTCTACCACTATTATTTTTATTATTACTTGCCAGTTCAAGATAAGTTTTTTAAAATGTCGTATCTAAAGTAAAGCCACAAATCACCCTTTGCTGAAGTCTATATTAGTAGTTGGAGGCATTGTGTTATTCTGGACCCCATGAAATGGCACTTCTTAAATAGTTTATTTTTCATAATTACGGCCAAGCCTTCCAATACCTATCATGAACAACTGCATAAGCATAGAGTATTCCAAAAGCTCAAGAAGGAAAGGAAACCAATTGTAGAGAAACTTCAGCAAATAGATTTCCCCCCCAATCACTTAAATTACAAGGAAATCAAGTGATTCTTAAGTGAAAGAGTTAGACGTTTTAATAGCATCCTCTGAACTATCTTCCAGAACCAAAAACTTTTGCTAGAAAATCAGCTTTTACGAGAGAAAACTCACGGCCTTGTAGTTGAGAACCAGGAGTTAAGACAGCGCTTGGGAATGGATGCCCTGGTTACTGAAGAGGAGGCGGAAGCCAAGGTAAATCATCTCTTTTATGTGGTGTGCCTGTGAGAACTGGTTGCAAGTGACATGACCCAGTGATTATGTTTACAGACTTAGACCTCTGATCAAAAGTGTTCATGAAATTTTCCTTTAGTTTTAAGACATTTCCATGCAGGCAGGGTATTCTTCAATGACACACTCATTTGTTTTTTAAGCGTTTAGTGAATAGTACTAAGTTCTAATAATTAAAACAAGTTACATGGCTAAGAACAAGTACTAACAAATGCCAGTAGCCAAGAAGATGCGCAATGCAAGCATCAAGGAGAACCAGAGTAAGAGAGCCAGTCAAATCAGACTTTGCTACTAAAATTATAGTAGTTCTTTGATGAATATGAATAAGGAATGGATTCATTGTGCTGGTGACACCTCTCTGATAATAGAAGGGTGACATATGGGTTTTAGTCTGTGCATTATGGCTAATTTGATGACAACAGGGCAGTTTTACTCTGTGAAGGTAATATTCAGGAAGAACTTTAAGATCACTATTCAAAAAGATTCTAGGCCAAAATTGCTATACAACTTTAAGAACATTATTGAGAAAATAATTATTGTCAATTCTGCCTGAATCTTTGCTTGGGAAGGAAGAATGTTTGATTTGCACAGAAAATCACAGTGAGAAGTTAGTCTTACCCACCTCCTGCACCCCCCTGCTTTTCTCATCTTTTGAGGAGGACTTAAGAAAATGGAATTTAAAATGGCTCTAAAGAATAGTTTTCTATTGAAAGTTGAGAATCGCAGCTGTTGTCTGGCAAGCATTTCCTTAGGGATTTGCAGCTGTTCATTCACTTTGGTCTTTCCTCCCAGGGGAATGGAGTGAGGCCGGTGGCCGGGTCTGCTGAGTCCGCAGCACTCAGACTACGTGCACCTCTGCAGCAGGTGCAGGCCCAGTTGTCACCCCTCCAGAGCATCTCCCCGTGGATTCTGATGGTGTTGACTCTTCAGACTCAGAGGTAGGGACCATTCTTACTTAAGAGCTGTTTCACTACTTAATTCCATCTGTTTGATGCCTGACATCCCTAACCAGACAGAGGAGGGCAGAAGTTAGTTTTGGTGGGTTAGAGGTGAACATCGATTACCTTTCCAGGTGATTCAGGACATGGAGCGTGGTGGAGACAAATGGGTCTGTGGGTCCTGAGGTCATCTTATAGCATAATGATCAATTTACATTATGGAACCCAGTACTAAGTGTTCTAGGTATAATAGATTCTCAAGTGTATTCTTTTTATTTTTTGGGGAGTGTCTCACTCTGTTGCCCAGGCTAGAATGCAGTGGCATTGTCATAGCTCACTGTAACATCAAATGCCTGGGCTCAAGTGATCCTCCAGCTTCAGCTTCCTGACTACAGGTGTGCACCATCACACCCGGCTAATTTTGGTAATTTTTGTAGAGACAGGGTCTCACTATATTGCTCAGGCTGGTCTTGAACTCCTGGCCTCAAGGGATCTTCTCTCCTTGGCCTCCCAAAGTGCTAGGATTACAGGTGTCAACCTCCATGCCCGCCTCTCAAATGTATCCTAACAATTGTACTCCATTTTATTTTTGCCTCTCGCAGTCTGATATCCTGTTGGGCATTCTGGACAACTTGGACCCAGTCATGTTCTTCAAATGTCCTTCCCCAGAGTCTACCAGCCTGGAGGAGCTCCCAGAGGTCTACCCAGAAGGACCCAGTTCCTTACCAGCCTCCCTTTCTCTGTCAATGGGGACGTCATCAGCCAAGCTGGAAGCCATTAATGAACTAATTCGTTTTGACCACATATATACGAAGCCCTTAGTCTTAGAGATACCCTCTGAGACAGAGAGCCAAGCTAATGTGGTAGTGAAAATCGAGGAAGCACCTCCTAGTCCCTCAGAGAATGATCACCCTGAATTCATTGTCTCAGTGAAGGAAGAACCTGCAGAAGATGACTTCATTCCAGAGCTGGGTATCTCAAATCTACTTTCATCCAGCCACTGCCTGAAGCCATCTTCCTGCCTACTGGATGCTTATAGTGACTGTGGATATGAGGGCTCCCCTTCCCCCTTCAGTGACATGTCCTCTCCGCTTGGTGTAAACCATTCTTGGGAGGACACTTTTGCCAATGAACTCTTTCCCCAGCTGATTAGTGTCTAAGGAATAATCCAATACTGTTGCCCTTTTTCTTGACTATCACACTGCCTGGAGGTTAGCAGAGAAGCCCATCTGTGCTTCATTCAAAAGCCAAAGTAGAGAGTGTAAAGTCCTAGAGCATTCCTCTAAAGTATTTGTCTGTGCAAACCTCATGGATGACCCCAAGTATTGTCTTTTGACATCTGGCAGTACGAAGTATTCAGATACATTACTATAAATCAGAACTATAGCTTTCAAGGTTATAATTTTAAGGGTGGTAGTTTGCCCTGAAGTACTTATGTAAGGGTCATTGCCCAAGTCTCTTAAAGTAGACATGGAATTTATGAATGGCCCTTTATCATTTCTCTTCCCCCTTCTTGGTATCCCAGGCTTGCCTCCAATTTTAGGTCCTTTAGTTTGCTACTGCAAGCAGAGAGAACACCTATGTGAGGGGGCTCCTTCTCCCTCATGGACAGTTGAAGGAAAGATCAAGAATCTTTTGTAAAATTATGGAAATTTACTACATAAATGCTTGATGGATCTTTCCCTGCTAGTATGTCTTCTGAAAGGTGCTTTCTCCATTTATTTAAAACTACCCATGCAATTAAAAAGTGCAATGCAGCATCCTTGTTCTTTGATTTCTTCTAGAGCCATAAGTCTTATTTTCTCTCTAGATGTTTTCATTTGCTATGGAAGTAATTTATCCAACTAAAGTTAAGCATGCCACTTTTTAAAGTATCTGAGGGCTTTTCCACCTCAATTACTGCCTGCTTCTATTCCTGACTGCCAGAAGCAATATAATCTACAATTTGAGCACTGGTTATCTTTCTGAGATAGTTTCTTCAACATAATTGACCTGTTTCACAACTAGTAAGTGGCAAAATTAGAACCCTAACCACTGTTTGCTATCCCATCTTATAAATGTTAAGGGAAGACATGACATCAAAGATCAAGATTGTCTTGCCATTATGGGGATTACGAGCATTTTCTAGGTTCAAACTTCCCGGTTTCAACTCTACCACTGGTGAGCTGGGTAACCCTGGGATATATCCTTATTTCCTCATCTGTAAAGGAGGAATAATAGTATCTCTAAAGGTTGTTGAAAGGATTCAGAGATGATGGCATTATAAGCACTTAATATATGGCAAGCACCATCCTAAACGCTGAACCATTAGCAATTATCTCCTAATCTAGTTTGGAATGTTTTTGTTTTTATTTTGAGACAGGGTCTCACTCTGCTGCCAGGGGTAGACAGCAGTAACATCATCATAGCTCACTGCAATTTCAAACTCCTGGGCTCAAGCGATCCTTTCGCCTCAGCCTCCCGAGTAGCTGGGGCTACAGGCGCATACCACCACACCGAGCTAATTTTCTATTTTTTGTAGAGATGGGGGGCTTGCTGTTTTTCAGGCTGGTCTCGAACTCCTGACCTCAAGCAACCCTCTTGCCTCAGCCTCCCAAAGTGCTAGGATTATAGGCCTGAACCACTGTGCCCAGCCTGGAAGGATTTTAATCTCTTCCAGGATTACATTTACTCAAGAACTTGTTTCACCAAACAATAAACCTGTTCAAGAAAAAATCCTAGGGTGGGCATGGTAGCTCACACCTGTAATGCCCAGCATTTTGGGAGGCTGAGACAGGAGGATTGCTCGAGGCCAGGAATTTGAGGTTATAGTGAGCTATAAGCCACTACTCTCCCTGGGTGACAGAGCGAGACTGTCTCTCAAAAAAAAAAAAACCAAAAAAACCTGGAGACATCAATACAACCCCAGTACTACAGAGACATGATAACCTCATCTTTCATAGCGCATCTTTTTCTTGGCAATCTTATAAGGTATTAGAGGAGTTCCCACATTTAGAAAAATTATTTCACTTACCCCAGCAGATGAAATCATTCTGTGCCAATTTAGCAATTAAATGGTATGTTCCCTATTTATTAAGACTAACTCTTAATAAGGAGCCAAAGTGAGTGAGTAGACAAAAGGAGGCAGGATTCAGAGAATCGCAAGCAGCAAGGCGAAGCCAGCTACAGTTTCAGCCAAGTACAAGGGAATGACTTTGGTGTGGTGACTGGAGGCATGTCCATAAGCATACTTGAAGATAAGTCAGCCTAAGATCTGGTCGGTGAAGTCAGAGCCCAATGCTAGTGCTCAGCAACGCCAGCTAGCTTAGGCTCTGGGTTTGTGTATTGTAAACGTAAGGACAACCTACAGCTGTCGCCATGATCAAAAACCTTACCTCACCTGATTTTCTATAACTGAAAACTTCAGTGCCAAGAATCTATTTAGGGATTTTATAGGCAGAGGTAAAATGCAAATGTGTATCAGCCTCTATCGTAACATACACATCTGGAGGCTGAAGCTCAAGTCATTTACATTCAATGACATCACATGAAAGCAGCAGCTGTACTAACGGGACAGGACATACGTAACCTGTGTAGATTATCACAGTTTTCATTTCCTGCACAGATGGATGAAAATTACTAAGCACTGTGCTCAGCTTTGAAAAAACACCTGGTATTCAGTAAAATGTGGTGGTATTCAAGGACATTTTCATATTGAAACACCAAATTGAATGGTTAGAACTAAAAATCAAGACCTTCCTGCAAAACCGAAGCAAGATTTCCATTAAGTGCAGAGGGTTATTTCATAATTGATGTTAAAGATGCAGGTGACAAGATGTCTGCACACCATTTCCTGCACCTTTAACACCAATCTACATCTGCCTCCTTGCTTTTTACTCCTTTACAGACAAAGTAGCGACTGCACTCTAGACAGAAGGTAATACTGTCCACTCCAGGCATATTTTAAGGCATTAGTTAAATTCTTGTCTCCTAAGAATTGAATCTTTACTTTTGTGACTTCTAATTCTGAAGTTTGTTAAGAAAAAGAAGACTGGCTTGTTTACCCACCAAACAATTGCTGAAAGACATCACATCGTCTTGCTAGAGCCGTAGTCTAAACACTATTCTAATTTCATCTACTTCATCTCTCAGTTGCCACTTGCTAGTCTGAAGAACTAGGGAAATAACGGAGCTGGAAGATTTGAACCAACCGATACATACTAAATATACTAAACTATGTTTCCTCAAGGAGTTTAATGTTATAGTGCCTATACCATACTTTATTGTAGATTATTTCAATGAAATTTAAATGATAACATCTAGGCCAGGCATGGTAGCTCATGCCTGTAATCCCAGCACTGTGGGAGGCTGAGGCAGGAGGACCACTTGAGACCAGGAGTTTGAGACCAGCCTGGGCAACACGATGAGACCTCATCTCCACAAAAAATTAAAAAATTAGCTAGCCATGGTGGTGCGTGCCTGTAGTCCTACCTATTTGGGAGGCTCAGGTGGGAGGATCACTTGAGCTCAAGAATTCTAGGTTACAGTTAGCTATGGTTACAGTGAGCTATGATCAGGCCACTGTACTCTAGCCTGGGGTACAGAACAAGACCCTATCTCAAAAAAAAAAAAAGAAATTAAAAAAGACAATATCTTAGGTATTGCTCCAAAAAAACTAACTGGTCAAGTGGAAAGAACACTGGACCTGATGAGTTGGACCTGGTAAGTGCTAAATTGTCACTATCTACTTAGACTTTAGTCTCCAAACCTGTAAAATAAAGAAATTAGATAAATTTTAGCTATGATTTCCAAATTTTGGTTAAAAACAAAACAATATCCCTTGTTTTCTGTAATTGCAACCCAAACTTAACTCCCCTGCCCAATGAGTCAGGGAAGTACATTTATCAAAGAATAGTTGTAAATATGCAGGCAATACTGCCACCCAGTGACCTGTCAACTCTTAGGAAAGGAACAACCATGTAACAGTATCATTGAATTTTCTATTCCCCATTTCAAAGGTCCCAAACCCTCTCTGTAAACTCTGTATATCACTTACACTTACAACTCCACATTTGAACATTTTTTTTTTTTTGAAGACAGCATCTCACTCTGTTGCCTGGGTTAGAGTGCCGTGGCATCAGCCTCACTCACAGCAACCTCAAACTCCTGGGCTCAAGCAATCCTTCTGCCTCAGCCTCCCAAGTAGCTGGGACTACAGGCATGCACCACCATGCCCGGCTAATTTTTTCTATATATATTTTTAGTTGTCCACCTAATTTCTTTCTATTTTTATTAGAGACAGGGTCTCACTCTTGCTCAGGCTGATCTCGAACTCCTGAGTTCAAACTATCCTCCCACCTCGGCCTCCCAGAGTGCTAGGATTACAGGCATGAGCCACTGGGCCCAGCCCACATTTGAACATTTTTGAAGACATAGTCACCACTGCCATCTGAACACTGACCATCAACAGCAGTGAACTGCTCTGACATAGGCTGCTTATTCTGGAAATAGCTAGTTCAATTAAGAAAAAAACCTTTAACTCGACATAACCCTTCAGGATAAATTTAAGTAAGTCCCTCACTGATATGAATGCTGCTTCAATTACGATTTACAGGAAAGCAAAGAGATATCTGATTTCATTTACTTAAGTGCAGAAATAACAAATATCTCAAAAAGTCCAAAACACTTAAGTTTTATTGAAAATGATAAAGTACAGAAACACCAGATTCTCACTGTAAAGTAAAATTGACAGCATCTTCAAGAACTTTCCTAGTACTGAACCATTTTGTCACTACTGAAAAACAAAGCCAAGCTCCAGATCCAGATAACAATTGAACCTGCTGGTAAACATCTTCTCATGGTTCTGGCCCCTACCTTATTTTTCTAAATTTTACATTTGTACCTTTTTAAGAATAACATTTTTTAAAATTGATTAATATTTGTGAGAACTGGACTTCATATTAATTACCAAAACCCCCCCCAAAACAAAAACCACACACACCCTACTCAAACTCAGATAAAATATACATTTGTTCATTAAAGCTCACCTGCTTTAGATAATTTTTTCTCTTCACACATTAGCATAGTAAGCCAATGTTTGATCCATGCTACAAAAGCTATACAAAACGAAAAGCCCTGTTAATTCCCTAGGGAAACCTTAAGGCAAAAGCAAAAGCCTTATGCTACAAAAGAAAAACAAAAAGCAGAGGCATTGGGACGGTGGAGACGGCTCAGATGAATAAGCACCACAAGGATGAAGATGACAATTTTTATACAAACATACGCAAGAAGATAAAGCCCGAAAAGAAACATTAAACATCCATTTTCCTGCAGAAATAATCATGTCAGATAACTTGACTCCTGAAACAAATTCTGTTTGGATTTTAATTAACAGAATCTTAATTCTCTCCTGTATTTACCAATAGTATCAGAGTCTTGTTCTAGGGCTCTTCTTTCCTCTTTTCATTGTATAGACCTTTCGTCAGAGGACTGCCCAGGAATCTCTTTAGAAGACAATCTTGGCATGTTTTGGGTCCTTCTTTGGAAAGCTGTCATCTCTCTTTCCATTATAACACTAACTCAAATTCCAGGCAGTTACTTTGTTTTTGAGTTGTATTAGAACACATTTTTTTAGCACAGAGATTGCTTTAAGGCTACAAACTTCACAAGTTGGTCCCATTAAACAATGACCTCAAGGCAGGAGTTTTTCAAATGGCATGAATCAAACACTTGCACATTTCAACAGAATATAGTTTACATTCATCCTAAGTCTGAGATTAAGAAACTATTAGCTGGTTTCCAACTGGTTTCAATACTGGTTTGAAGTTTGAATAATTTCACTGTGTAGACATAAATATTTTGTTTAAATATTAAACAATAAATCTTTTCCTGACTATCCAGACAGAAATAGAGAAAGCAGGAACAACAGACAAGAGAAGAAACAGTCCAATTAACAGACTTGTGACTTCTACGCCATCTGTAACAAGGAGAGGGATTTCAGTATGGGTTTCAAAAATGCCTGGAAGCTGGTTTCTAAAAATTCACCTCTACTTAGCATAAACCATTTTTTTCTACAAAACGTATCTGATTCCTACAAAGAGAGACGAAACACAGAAAACAAAAAGAACTGGGGTGGTCTCCTGTTGTGTGATGGAAGGGCCAGTATTCACTATTACGCTCATTTAATAACCTATAGTGAATATTCTGTACCAATAAAGGAACCATCATTTTTACTTTGCCCTATGAGTCCTTGCTGCACAGAAGAGCTCTTCCTGAGAAATTAAAAAATTCAATCCTGGTTATCCCTAAAGGACACCTTGAGCTTGGTTTAGGTACTCAAGATGATTTCCTGCTAGCAGGAATCTATTCTCCACTAGCTTTTAGACTTACTGCACAATAATTTAAGCACCAGACAAATTGGCTAGTTCAGTAAATCTCAATGTCACTTGCCCATATATTCTCAGTTAATTATTCATCGTTTCCTAAATTAACATTAAAAAACTCAACTTGCTAATACAAGTACAACTTTTTTTTTAAACTACATAAGTCATTGATGCTGGTTTAGCTGACAAAGCACTTCCTTAGGATTAACTGAAGGATGCTTCTCCCACAGGCAATTTGCAGATGGGTTACCTCATAAGCGTTTTAACTATCAAAGTTAATTTAGTTGTAAACATTACTGAATAATTGGGCTTATCAATTATGCAAAGGAAACCAAGGAGCAACAGTAGCACAAGGCAAAGCCTTAAAGGAAAAACCTTTTCTTTGTATTTTCATTGCATTTTCAGAGGCCAAAAGGAGAGCTACAATGCTACTGGCTATTTAATCAACATAGCTATAAAGAATTGACAACTAATTTATAAGTTTCAAGGCCTCTGTTAAACTTCTTAGCAATACGCTTAAGCTACTGCTTTCTTCCCTCTTTCTCCTCAATCATATACAGTCACCACTGCTCATATCTACAGACTGATGTGTGACTTAATTGCTAAGGTACTTGTAGTAGGAGCACCCTTCATCCTTAATCATCTTTTTCAACTCAAGGAGAATAGTCTGCAAGTGTCCGAATAGTTTAGACAACAGTGACAGATAGCTTCAGTTACTCTTACACACACAGCTTCTATACTTGCCTTTGAAGAGACTGTCATCCAACATTCCTTTAAAAAGCCCCATAGAAAACTGCTTTTTCCTTGAGACAAACTTCCTTGGCAAAAAGTTGAATTCAATAAATGGCTACCAAAATGAGAGTCCCACCCCAAATCACAGGTGGAGATATTATTACACCCGTTTCATAAAACTTTCAAGTCCCTATACTACGTAAGTCGGCTCATGACTGAACACAGGAGTCTTCTAAAATTTGACAACTTTAGCGTAGAAACTGGTTTCTAGAGTTCCATCTCTTCTTCTGTGCTAGCAGCTGTCCCCAAACTATTGTAAAGAGGCATCCCTGTTTGCCGAGGTTCTAAGAACAGTTCAGTTCTCTGAGGGAAGGCAGTGCCAACAGCTGCATGCTTAGTTTGGCTCTCTCCTGTGTAGTTCTTAGCATTAGATGATGGCTTTGGCTTATCAGAAAGGAGTTCAGGGAGAGGTTTCCAGAGCACGAGCTCCATGGAAGGACGGCTCCTAAGACAAAAAAATACCGATTTTTATCAAAAATTTTAGGACATGGAAATAAAAGCTATGTGTTGAAAAGCTAACGTTTGCTATGTAATACCTTACAGTCAGCAACTGATGGCATCAAAACAGTATGGATTTAGGACAATCCAAACTGATCTTTATAAAGGCCAAATACATAAAATGACAAAGTTCTGCATGCATTTTTAACCAAACCAACTGGATATTCTGATTCTGCAATTAGAATTAATCTAAACATCCAATGTGAAAAATAGAGCCCTTGGTTTAATTGAATATTACAAATTTTTCTTGGGGTTGTGCTTAATATTAGCAGACATGGGCAGCTATCTTGTACTAAATCATTGTAAATGAAAATAAAACACTGGACAAATACATTAAAAGTGTCTCAGCTGCCTTTTGCTTAGTATAGCTATGAAGTGTAAAGCTTTGCACTTAAGGCAGAATGACTGTGTTGTGCAAACACACGCCCCCCTCCCTCCCACCCCAAGGCAGTGATGGTTTCTGGGACCCAGAGGCAAGTAAGGCAAAAATAAAACACAAAACAATGAAGAACACCCCCAAAGGATAGCTTCTGGAAAACTACCAAGAGAGAAAATGCTATGTTTTCTGCTGGAGGGTAGTGTGACTTGCTTACTTTTGGCTAAACTATTTACCCACCCTCAGGGCTGGGTAGTTAATTATAAGGTCAAGCTAGGACGCTAAAGCAAAACCTCTGTGATCCAACACCAGAACTTCTGAGCACAAATCACTTCCATTGTGTCCAAAGGCAATAATGCCTCATCTACCTGGCTTCACTGGGACTGGTGTCCTAAGAGGCTTTTTCAGATATCTGAAACTTACCCTCATTGAGTACCAAGTCTTTCTAAAGTCTTTTCAGGGCAATAGCTAAATGGCACTTTATAACTTCCCGATTTTACAAAGCAGATAATGATGACTTGAGATCATGTAGGCTCAGGGACTACAGAATTACAGGGCTAATCATTAGTTCTTAAATTAATGGGCCCCAGGCCACTATGCTTTCAGGTTCTTGCGTTTGCTTTCCAGTTCCCTCTCTTGTCCTCACACTATAGTCACAACTCCTTATTAGGAGTTTGTTCTGTTCTCACTTCATGTTTCTCTTTCTACTCTGATGATCTAGGAAACCAGATAACTGAGCTTATTAAATTAAGAGCAAAATAGCTCTGCTAAGGGCCCTGAGGGACTATGCTATGAGCCAAGAATATGATCTTACTGCTGGGACACTTTATTTTTTTGTTTCCTAAGTTGCAATGGTGTTCCTGGATAACTCAGAGAGGCAGGTAAAAAAAGAGGCTTTGAAATGTGGTTCCTATAATGCTATCACAAGAATTTCAGAGAATGGGCTCTCTCCTGCCAGTCATCCCATTCCCAAATACTAGACCGAAGTGCATTTCAGGACTTCAGAACCAAGGGGTAAGTAGGCAAGAAGCCACTCCTGCATACTTCAAACTCCCGCTTGCAAACATTTTGCTCATCCCCAATGAACTAAGAATAGGCCTCTCTCTAACCTGGGCTAAATACAGAATCTACTGTGCTTTAACCTGCCTGATGATCAGGAGATGAAGAGCTAACTAGGATACAGGAAGGACAGTATCTAGACACTGTGTTTTTCCTCCAAGATCATAATTAAATAGAAACCAAGTACCAAAACTTACATGGACTCAATCATTTTCTTTGTAAAGACTTCATCAAATTCCCTCTTCAAACCAGTTTTCATGGTATCAGAAAGGACAAGACTGGGGAGATGATTAACATTTCTGTCAGCTTCAACTTCTTCATCTTCGTCAATTATCCTAAATAAAGGCAGCAGATGCAGAGAAAGAAAAATATTTAAGTCAAGGTATTACATATTCTAGTAATTGGACAAAATTTAAAAAATAAAAAAAAAAAAAGGATAAAAGCAACAGGTGCTACTTGCAAAAGACCAATTAAAAAATAAGACTATACCTGGGGGAAAAAAGTATATGCAGAAGGTTGTTCAACATTTCATTTAACAAAAAAATTTCACATAGGAAGCAATCAAATTTGAAGAATGTGTCCCAGAAAACCATCTCATAAACCGAAAATTAATATTCAGGGGTAGTAAGTTAAAATGCTTAGTACAGTACTATGACAAGAACTCACTTCAAAAGTGTATCCTCTGAATTCCCTGATTTCTAAGGTCTCTCTAAGAGGTTGAGGATCAAGGTATTATCAAATCATGAAAAAGACCAGCTTAAAAGAGTAGATTCTCCAGAGAGACAGAAAAAAGAAAAAAAGGAAAAAGAGGAGATACAAAGGAACAGCAACAAACCAGCCATAGGCACTGCCCATTTACCTGTCCTCAATCTCCTGAAGCCTCCGTCGGGCAACTTCACACTGTGGTTCTCCAGTCGTCTGATCCATTTCTTCACAAACAACATCTAACATGCCAGGTACAGAAAGGCCACTGGCGCACGGATTTGCTCCATGACCCTCCACACCCTGATGTGCACAAAGAATCCAGTCATTAGGACCAGCACAGAGCTCTGCTTCAATTAGCCTTTTCTTTCTTACAGGATAACTGGAAAATAAAAAAGAAAAAGAAAATTCAATAAAAACCTCAACTAATATAAATGAAATCTATATCATCTCTATCTCTAATTAAATTTATGTATGAAAAACTTTAGCTTTTTGAACAGTGTGATTATAAGATGGAAAACCATGCACTTTTTCCCTGTTATTCTCACAGATGTTTTCTTCTACTGCTCTTCACCAAATTAGGCTGCACCTGCAAGATTTCACCTTTTCAGATTATAAGGGTTCGATCTGAGAACTTAAAGTCATTCCTGCTTATTTGGCTCTGGAAAGGTCAAGTGGGAAGTGAAGAAACCAAAAATAGCAATTCAGCATCAACCATATTTTGTTTTACTGCTGCTTTTCCATCAAACACATGGGGGATGGTCTCGCAGCCATCCTGTATTACTATAGGGCAAAAATGGACGCCTCATCAGGTTTGTTCCAAGTACTACGGGTGGTAGTGGTATCACTGATTTCTTGGTCCCCTCCAAAATGTCAGCAGCTGTCATCTGGCTCTATCAGTCCCCAGGCAATAACGCAGTCGGCTTTCCTCCCACCTTGCAACATATTGTCTTCACTTCCTAGACAAATTCACACTTCATAGAAACTTTAGAATCCGTCAAATCTAATTTCTTCATTCTGCAGATTTGGAAATCCAGGTGTGGTGGCATGTGTCTGTAGTTCCAGTTACTTGCCAGGCTGAGGTAGGAGGACTGCTTGAGCCCAGGAGTTTGAAATTACAGTGAGCTATGATCATGCCACTGTACTCTAGCCTGGGCCACAGAGTGAGACCCTGTCTCTTTTAAACAACAGCAACAAAAAGCACAACATTGCCCAGGCATAATCCAGTACTATCTCAAGACCAGAACACAACTCTATGACCAAAATAATTATTAATGGCTACCACAGCCTCTGATTCTTTAAACTGAGGGTCAAAGGAAGTGACATGTATTTTACAAGGGGAAATTTCCATTCCATATTAAGACTGAAAACCAGTGTTAAAGTCTCCGGCAATGTAAAATCTGACATGTAATAAGGCTCTCAAAAACCTAGATTTTTTATCAGAATCAACTATTTTTTTTTTTTTTTGAGAGTCTCACTCTCTTGCCTGGGGTGAGTGCCGTGGCATCAGCCTAGCTCACAGCAACCTCAAACTCCTGGGCTTGAGCAATCCTACTGCCTCAGACTCCCAAGTAGCTGGGACTACAGGCATGTGCCACCATGCCGGGCTGATTTTTTCTATACATATTTTTAGCTGTCCAATTAATTTCTTTCTATTTTTGGTAGAGACGGGGTCTTGCTCTTGCCCAGGCTGGTCTCGAACTCCTGAGCTCAGGACTATCCGCCCGCCTCGGCCTCCCAGAGTGCTAGGATTACAGGCGTGAGCCACCGCGCCCGGCCCAGAATCAACTATTAAACAGAATGTATGGTTTATGATTAGCTTTAATTCATAAGAAAGTATTAAGAATGTCTAGCTATACATCAAATACTTCTGTCATATTTGGATAGTTTTAAAGTATGTGATGTTTTGGAAAATGAAAATAAAGTTGGCCAGGTGAGAAGGCTCACTCTGGGAGGCCGAGGAGGGAGGATCGCTTGAGGTCAGACATTCGAGACCAGCCTGAAAAAGAGTGAGAGTCCGTCTCTACCAAACATAGAAAAAATTAGCCAGGCATGGTGTTGCACACCAGTAGTCCCAGCTACTCGGGAGGCTGAGGGAGAAAGATCATTTGAGCCCGCGAGTTTGAAGTTACAGTGAGCTATGATCATGCCACTGTACTCTAGCCTGGGCCACGGAGTGAGACCCTGTCGCGAGGAAAAAAAAAAAGTTACACATTTATACATATATATATATTAAAAAAAAAATAGCTAAGGAAAAGCGAATAAGCTGAGTACGGTGGGACATGCCTACAGGAGGATTGACCAAGCCCAGAGTTTGAGAACAGCCTGGGCGACATAGCCAGGTGACACCACCACTACACCCAATCCTCTATTCTTCAGTACCCCCGTATCAAAAAAAAAAAAAGGTTGGCCCAATAGTAGTGGGTTATCAGAATATTGGTGTCACTGAAGTTGGTATACACCACCCCCCACTGCTAAATTTGACTGGCTAAAAAACAAAAAATAAAATAAAATCAGAATGAGTCTAAAGGGAACAAACAGGTAATTTCCTAGCACATCTAACAATTCAGCTATGAAATACAACTGAGTACAAGAGGTGGATTCTGCCCTCTGCCCTCCAACAACATGATTTTAGCTAAATTATTTCATGCCTGTAGGTCCATTTTCCAAATAATTAGAGATCAATGATTAAGTCCCAAAGAAAACATGAAATAAAAAACTTCTAGGTATACTGATAGGAACTATGGAGGTAGCAACTGGATAGCACACTTCTGAGTATTAGACATCCATATGTTTAGTCCTACCTGCTCCCAGGGCCACAATCTCTCCATTTGTAAATTAAAGGCAGTTAACTTTTTAAGCCAGTAGTTTACAAACTTTAAACTCTTTATTTATTTTAGCACTGGAACCCTTTATTCAATAACATCTTATCATGAATCCCAAAAGGTAAAAGCAAAAAGGTTTTCCTGTGTTATCCACAGAAATCCCAAGGCAATAAAGAACATAAATATTATCTGGTCCAGTGGTTTTTAAACTAAGGCAACTTTCAAATCTACTGTTTTATCAATCTGTGTATCAACAAGTTTAGAAAATTCCAAGTTTCTGATAGCAAAAAAAAAAAAAAAATTCATATACAAAGTTAACAAAGGACAAATTTGAAGAAACCATTTGCAACACATATAATAGACTGCTAATTTCCTTAATAAAGACTTCTTAAAAATCAATAAGACCAATAAACGAATAAATATTTGCATAAACATAAAAGTCACACAAAATTAAATGCAAATGGCTTAATGAAAAGATGTTCAGTATCACTTATAATGAACAAACACATGATGGGCATGGTGGCTCATGCTTGTAATCCCAACACTTTTTGGAGGCTGAGGCAGGAGGATCACTTGAGGCCAGGAGTTTGAGATCAGCCTGGGCAATATAGTGAGACCCTATCTCTATAAAAAAAAAAAAAATAGAAAAAGTTAGCCAGGGGTAGGGAGTAGGAGTTGGAGGCTGCAGTGAGCTATGATTGTGCCACGGCACTCTAGCCGGGTGACAGAGACAAACTCTACATCTAAAAAAAATAAAATTAAAAAATGAACAAATACAAATTAAAAGTGATCCAATTTCTTTAACCTTTTTAACTATAAAATCCTACACACATAAAAATACATCATTCAATTTAATGAATAACAAAACAAACATCCATGAAAATATCATCTAAGGTAAAGAATACTGCATCCCCAAATGTTAATCTATTCCCTTCTTTCTAGAAGTAAACACTCGACTCTCAATCTTTTACAGTAATTACTTCCTTTTTTAAAAAAATACATTACCACCTACATAGGTATGTATTCCTAAACAATGTTTAGTTTTGCCTGTTTTTGGACTTTCTATTTAGGAAATTATACTATATGCATTCTTGTGATGTTTCTTTTGCTCTTAATATGCTTACAAGACACAGTATATTGGAAGGTGTAGTGTGTTTTTGTTTTTCTTGTATAGAACTCCAATGCATGAATTTATATTTTACCCATTTCACTGTTGGAGACATTTGGGTTGTTTCCAGTTTTGAGCCATTCTGAACGAGAATGCTATGAGACAGGGTCTGACTCTGTTGCCTAGGCTAGAATGCAGTGGCACAATCATAGCTCACTGAAATCTCAAAGACCTGGGCTCAAGGGATACTCCCGCATGCCACCACGCCTGGCCAATTTTTAAATTTTTGGTAGAGACAGAGTCTCAATATGTTGCCCAGACTGGTCTCCAACTCCTAGCCTCAAGCCATCCTCCTGCCTCAGTCTCCCAAAGTGCTGGGATTATAGGGGTGAACTTTCTTGTATGTGTCTCCTGGTATACATGTGTATGAACTTCTCCAGGAGGGGAACTGTTGGCTCAAAGGGTGGCTTCTGGCTGCACGCCGTGGTGGCTCACACCTGTAATCCCAGCACTCTGGGAGGCCAAGGTGGGAGGACTGCTTGAAGCCAGGAGTTTAGGACCAGCTTGTGTAAGAGCAAGACCTCATCCCTACAAAAAATAGAAAAATTAGCCAGGTGTGGTGGCACGTACCTGTAGTCCCAGCTACTCGGGAGGCTGAGGCAGGAGAGCCTAGGAGTCTGGGGTTGCAGTGGGCTGTGATGACACCACTGCACTCCAACAGAGGCCACAGATCGGAACTCTGTCTCGAAAAAAAAATTTAAAAAAAAAGGTGCTTTCAAATTTATTAGATAATGCCACACTGTTTTCCAAAGTGTTCGCACCAATTTATACTCCCACCCATAGTGTTTAGTAAGAGTTCCTGACGCTCCACATGTACTCCAGTATCTGAGGGTAGAGTGGTATCTCACTGTGGTTTTAATTTGCATTTCCCTAACGACTGATGAGGTTGAACACTTTCTCACTTGGTTGGTCATCTGGATATCCTCTGTGGGGAATTCTTTTACTCCTTTTTCCATCAGACTGCCTGCCTATGAGATGCAATTTTTCACCTATCATTTAAGCAGTGAAACAAAATTTGAAAATAGTTGTGGTGAGAAGATGGAGAAACACGCATTCTCAATGTTAAATAAGAATAAACTGGCAAAAACTCTTGTTCACAATTTCAAATGGACACACTTTAAGACCCAGCAATTCTGCATTAAGGAATCCATTCATCTACTTGCAAACATATACAGAGAACTTCAAAAGAATGATCATGGTAGATTTGTAATAGCAAAAGATTAGAAATAACTTAAAAATCCATCAATAGGAGACTGGTAATTATCTATACTTAGTCCTACAAGAGAATTCCATTCAACTGTTGAAAAGAAATTAGGTAAAACTGTTATGAGCTGATATGGGAACAAGCTACAGTAAAAGGAAAAGATAATGTATTGCACAGTTATGAACAGTATCTTTCTACAAATGTCAAAAACCAGGGGCATACACAATTATAAACTTGTAAGTTTTTAGATTATCTTCCAAAGGAAACACAGGTAACAGGGGTTGCCTCTGGGGAGAACTGCGCCCCTGGAGTACAAGACATTTCAATATGTATCCTCTGAATTCTTTTACTTTGTGCACGTAACGGTAACACGGTTCAAAATTCAAACATTACAACTGGTTCTAGAGTGAAAAGTTTCCCTGAGCTGTCTGCCAGCCACCCAGTTACTTTGACTGATGTTACTACTGTCTTGTGCGTCCTTCCAGATACATGCCTAATGTTTTTTCAATTAAAACAAGTAGTTTAGGATATAACATAGGTTAAATTAACAGTGACCACAATGTGAATAAATGGCCCCTGAAACTTACTCATCATCTTCCTCCTCTCGCTTGTGTTTCTTTTTACAGTGAACGGAAACACTGTTGAAACAGACAAACAAAAATCAGTCAATTGGGAAATTTGAGCATCTCTTGTTCCTTGCTCCAATAATCTTGCTCACCCCCACATTCCAAACGTCCCTTTCTTTGCCGAGTGGGATAGATACAGGTCACAAGGTCAGCCGGGTAATGTCGAGTGGTCCCGACATAACGAGACATTGAAATCTAAACTTGCCATTATCAAGTTAATGGGAAATAGATTAGGGAGGACCAGTGTAGGGAAAACGTTCTCGGTGCAGGCGCTTTATTTCTGTGCCCAAACTAGGAGGACCCATTCCTGTCCCTCGCTTTG
Source organism: Indri indri (assembly GCA_004363605.1). Taxonomy (NCBI): domain Eukaryota; kingdom Metazoa; phylum Chordata; class Mammalia; order Primates; family Indriidae; genus Indri; species Indri indri. Next base: position 21,641 of record RJWJ010016084.1, read on the forward strand.
TGGATGAGGGATCTGAGTGTCCGAGAGGCACTGGAAGTTGTCACCATCAGCGGCCGCGCCGGGGTCTGGAAAGAGAGCGCGGCACACGCTAAGGGGACACCGGGCTCGAGTCGCCCGGGTTCCAATTGGAAAAGTCTCACTCCCCCGCGGCGCACCGGGCCGCGGTTCGAAGCGGAGTCCCGGGCTGTACAGCCTCAGACGACTTACAGTTAACGTCTCAGGAGATCAGTTTCCTCATCTGTACACTGGGCTGAGAAGCCTCCCGCGGAAGGTCGTGGGGAGAGTTAACGAGCCCGCGCCCGCCCGCCCGCCGGGCTCCTCACCGTCCGCGCACTGCGCTCCCGCCGGGGCTGCTCGGGACTGCTCGGAGTCCCGGCCGCGGGGCCAACTCGGCGCCGTCCGTCCCCAGCGGGAAGGCCCGGCCGGGGAAGGCCGGCGGCGGCTGCAGGAAGTCCGAGCTGCCGCTCAGGGGGAGGCCGCTGAAGGGCCGGCCCAGCGCGGCCATGGCCGGCGAGATGAGGAGGCTGCGATCGCGACCCTGGCTACCCGCGTCCCCAGGTCCGGCAGCTGCGGCCACGGCGACAGCTGAGAGGCGCCCGCCTCCGAGACCACTCCGGAGCCCGCTCGCGACCCCACGTCACACCTTCTAGAACCCTCCACCCTGGGCCGCCCAGGGGCATGCCGGGATTTGTTGTGTGTGGAGGACCGCTGCCGCGAGGGATGCCGGGAGTTGCAGTCCTTGCAGACTACAACAAGATGGCTGCCTCTAGATTTCTTTGCTAGGGCTTGAGGATGGCTCCGCCTGGCCCAGATTATGACACAGGTTCAAATCCTCACTTCGCAAGGTATGTAACTTCTTCGTACCTCAGTCTCCACAATAGTAAAATGCGATAATAATAGTACCTACCTTCATAGGGTTGATATGAGTAAATGAATTAAAACATCTACAGCCCTTAGAACACTGCCTGGCACATAGTACACACTCATTAAATACCAGCTATTAATGTAAATGAATCTATTAATACAAATAAAACAGTTTTACTGTAAATGAAGTTGGTGATGCATTAGAGGGAACAGCAGGGAGGATCAGTAACCTAGTGCTGTGAGAAGTACTGGCCTGGAGCACCCAGAGACAGTTGACAGCATCTGCTGCCGGGGGTTGGCAGATCGGCTTGCAGAGTTGGTCAATCCCAACCACTGGTCATGCCCTACTTTTTCCATGCCAAGGAGTGGAACCATCATCCAATCTAAGTTGCTTATGCTAATATCAATGCCCTTCAGCCAAAGACCACCCAGGCACACCTGTGCATAATTGAATAAAGATTAACCAGCCTGAGCTAGAGCAAGACCCCATCTCTACTAAACAGAAAAATTAGCCAGGTATGGTGGCGCACACCTGTAGTCCCAGCTACTCGAGAGGCTGAGGCAGGAGGATCGCTTGAGCCCAGGAGTTTGAGGTTGCAGTGAGCTATGATGATGCCACTGCACTCCAGCCTGGGTGACACAGCCAGACCATGTCTCAAAAAAAAAAAAAAAAAAAACCCAACCAATTTATTGACTCATTGCAGTGAAAGAATGTGTCCTTAAGGAGGCGTTAGAAAGTGTTTCTTATAGGATTTGGGCTTGTGTTGAGAGATTTGGGGGAAAGTTCAAGAAAGCAGCTTTGCTCTGGAATTAATACTGTCAGGAAGCAGGAATAAATCTGTGATTGGGTATCTTAGCCAGTCTTTTCTAGAAGGTGGGAGGAATGAAGGGAGGCTAAACCTGTCATTGGTAAAGAAGCAACAGTCCTTCATATTAGCCAGGATAGGGGGATGTTTGGCCATTTTTGTGTTTTGGACAATGTTCATGTTTTTGTCTGTGTTCAGACATGATTAAGTAGTGTTGTTTTTATCTCAATTTAGGAGGTCACAGAGTATCCTTGTTTGATGATGTTCGGTGAAATTATTGATGTTTAACAGGAGGACACCGAGCCTAATTAGTGGTAGCAGGTCAGTTTCACCTGTCAGAAGATGGTTTTCTCTTTCTAACCAAAAAACTAGGCATCATCATTGATGCCCCTTTTTGTTCGCACCCATATCTAATCAGTTAGCAAGTCCTATGGGCTTTACTTGTAAAATGCTTCCAGATTCTCCACATTCTCCTCTATCTTCACTGCCCTTGAGATGATCTAAGAAAAAAACTAATGAACTCCCTTTGACTAATCCAATCAAATGGATTAGCTTTCAATTTTCTTAGTGACATTTACAATCCAGCTTTGCCTCCCTAAAGTAATACCCTGCTTAACTCAACTGGATATAAAAGATACTTTCTGGCCAGGCATGGTGGCTCACACCTGTAATCCTAGCACTCTGGGAGGCCGAGGCAGGTGGATTGTTTGAGCTCAGGAGTTCAAGACTAGCCTGAGCAAGAGCAAGACCCTGTCTCTACTAAAAATAGAAAAAAAATTAGCTGGACAATTAAAAATATATATAGAAAAAATAAGCTGGGCATGGTGGCGCATGCCTGTAGTCCCAGCTACTCGGGAGGCTGAGGTAGGAGGATCACTTGAGCCCAGGAGTTTGAGGTTGCAGTGAGCTAGGCTGACGCCACGGCACTCTAGCCCGCGCAACAGAGTGAGACTCTGTCTCGAAAGGACAAAAATAAAATAAAATAAAAGATACTTTCCTGGTTTTTTTTTTTTTTTTTTTAAGACAGAGTCCAGCTCTGTTGCCCGGGCTAGAGTGCTGTGGCATCTTCATAGCTCACTGCAAAACTCAAATTCCCAGGCTGAAGCGATCCTCCTGCCTCAGCCTCCCAAGTTAACTGGGACTACAGGTATGTGCCACCACACCTGGCTAATTTTTCTATTTTTAGTAGAGACGAGATCTTGCTCTTGCTCAGGCTAGTCTCGAACTCCTAACCTCAAGCAATCTTCCCGTCTTGGCCTCCCAAAGGGCTAGGATTACAGACATGAACCACCGCACCCAGCCTCTAAGGTCATTTCTACCAAGAGTCTTCTCATTCCTCACCTTAAAAAATATCCTTCAAGGCCAGGCGTGGCCTTCTGATTTCAAGATTGTTCTTTTTTTAAGCATCAAAGGAGACAAGAAAAGCTTCATCTTTCTCTACTGTACCCCTTTTAATAAAAGAATTTGTTCTGTAAAATTTGGATTCAGTCAAAAGGCCACACTCAAGGATCCAGAAGGCCACATGTGGCCCCAAGGCCGCAGGTTCCCCACCCCTGGTAGTGTCTATATATCTCTGACCCACCAATCCCGTGAGAGGTGAGCTGGAAGTCACCTCAAAGAAGCAGGACTAGACTGTCACTGAGAGGAGAAGGTACTCTCAGAGCCCACTGTCAAGTTCTGTGGCTGCTCTTCCCAGGCTAGCATAGGACACAATGCACAATAATCCTCTGTCTTTTGCTTCTAGGGGTCCCAAGCCTCAAGGTCTCTCTCAGACATGCTATGGTGATGCTTCATTGATTCCCCCAAAGCACTTTCTTCCAGGGAATTCAATGAGATGAGCAAAGCCTACAAGTTTAAGGGAGGATCTAGAATCTCTCAGACCTGGGATTGAGCACTGGCTCCACATACAGCAGAGAGAAGTGGGGACCATAACTTGCCTCAATTTCCCTATCTTTAAAATGGGTGTGATGATAGCATCCAATTGACAGAATTGCAGGGAATGCTTGACTTAATCTGGGTAAAGAGCACCTGCAAATAGAAACCACTTAATAAATCATTAATTTTAGTACATTGTCTGATAAGGGGTATGTAACTTAGTGTACAATTGTGAATTAAAGAATGGAAGAATGAATTTAGATAGACATTCAAGAAATATAATTAGGTAGAAAAGAAGCAAGTGTCAGAATAATATGTAGAGTATGACTCCCTTTTTATATGTTTGTATTTAGATTTGCATGAGATCTGTCTGGAGAGTATACAGCCATATAATATGACAATGTAATATAACAACGGTTGGATACTTTCTGGAAAGACCTCATATATTATATATATCATCTGTAATATAGAGTCATATAAGTACCTGTGGTCCAGTTGTGAGAGTGAAATTAGAAAATGCAGAGCTTTTATGTGTATATTGTATACTAGCACACACACACAAATATATGTATATATGCACACGCACACTGGCTAATCTTATCTGTTACCTTTTAAAAAAAAACAATGTTTCCTGGTTATAAAATGAACACAGGTTCTTAGCAAAAATTAGTGGGGGGTGCTGATAAAAATATAGAGAAGCAAAAATCACCTAATACCATCCTGCAGAAGCTCTATGATTAGGAATCTCCCTCCAGTCTTATTTCTTATCTGTATGTTTGTGCGCACAAGTCTCAGTGAGTGGCGGCTTCCCCATATAAGCAAGTAGGACTGCACAGAGTTCATGTATTACCATGAGCTCTTAGGCTCCATTATCTCTTGTCGTCTGGAGCCTCCTAACTGGTTTCCCTGCTGCCACGCTTGCCCCTCCAGCCCATTAGCCACAGTGCAGCCAGAGAGGTTTGTTCACCATTTAATTCTGATATGTTCCCCTGCTGTTGTAACCTTTCCATGACTCCCTGTTGCTCTTGGGAGAAGATCTAACCTCCTTACCAGGCTTTAAATTCCTTCAGGATCCCTCCCTGCCTACCTCCTCATCTCCTCCCACTCTCTACCTGATCTCTACATCCACCTGTTTGGATTTTCTCTCATTTTCTTTTTCTTTTAATAGATTTAGGTGATTGAAGTTGACTTCCATGACATGTATATATTGTATAATAGTGGAGTCTGGGCTTTGGTGCACCCATCGCCCGAATAGTGTATGTTATAACCCATAGGTAATTTTTCATCCTTCACATCCTCTCACTTCGATGTCTCCAGTGTCCATTATTCCACTCTGTGTGTCCTTTCGTAGCCATCATTTAGCTTTCACTCGTAAGTAAGAACATGTGGCATTTATTTTTCTGTTCCAGAGTTACTTCGCTTAGGATCATGGCCTCCAGTTCCATCCAAGTTGCTGCAAAAGATATTATTTCATTCTTTCTTATGGCCGAATAGTGCTCCATGGTGTATATAAATATATACACCGATTTTCTGTATCCACTCATCGGTTGATGGGCACTAAGGTTGATTCCATATCTTTGTGATTGTGAATTATGCTATGAATTTTCATGCATTTTCTATAGAATTTCTCTTGGTTCCTCTCTCTTGCCTCCAAACTTTTTGTATATATTTGTCCTTCTCCCAGGTTAACAACTGCTATCTTTTGCATCCAAACAGAGCTTTCCAGTATATCAAATGTTTGTGGTGCTTTGGCGCCAGAAGGAGAGAGATACTGTAGATTGCAGTAAATAATCCTACATTAAACTCTTGGAATACCTCATGAAATGTATTCTGTCGAGAACAGCCTTCAAAACAGGAAAATAGGGATTTTCACATGGCCTGTTGGGTTAATATCAATGAGAATGCCCACAATGTTCCTTGGTTTCTTCGTGCCCACGACTGGGGCAAAACAAATGGGCAATTCGTCTGAGCAGTGAAGCATCTCCCTTATTGGCACTGTAATGTGGCCTACAATTTTCTTTATATTATTTCACGGACAGTATGGATGTTGGCACTGGCTGACCTCAGGGCGGGAATGCTCTTCCCTAACCACAATGCACATTCCTAGGGTGGTTAGGAGATTTAATCAAAGGTCACTCTCCCAAAGCAGCTCTTACAAGCGTGTTAGCTATCTTTCACTCTTCTGAACTCTAGAGGTTTCTGCTCATTAACATTATCAGTGTTAGAATAAGTTTTTCATTGACAAGACAAGTGGTGTTTAATCTGTGTGAATTAACTAGAATTGCTTTAGAAGTGTCTTTATCCTGGCCCGGTGCTGTGGCTCACACCTGTAATCCCAGCACTTTGGGAGATTGAGGTGGGAGGATCGTTTGAGCCCAGGAGTTTGAGGCTGCAGTGAGCTATGATTATGCCACTGCGCCTCAGCCTGGGATCACACCAGGGTTTATATGCTAACAAGGTGAGAAGACTCAGATGGGTGCTGGTCACCAGAAAAACCAATCATGTGACTAGAAGGCTGGGGCTTTGGGCTGGATGCGGTGGCTCATGCCTGTAATCCCAGAATTTGGGAAACTGAGGTGGGAGGATTGCTTGAGGTCAGGGCTTTGAGACCAGCCTGGGCAACATAGAAAGATCCCATCTCTGGCAGGGTGTGGTGGCTTATGCCTGTAATCTTAGCACTCTGGGAGGCCGAGAGGATCAGGAGTTCAAGACCAGCCTGAGCAAGAGCAAGCTCTCTCCTGGTACAAGGTCTGGTGAATACAGTGGATGACACAGAGTTTCCAAGTCCAGCTTCTATAGTTTGAACAGCGTTCTTTTTTGCGACATATGGTCTTGCAAGAGGATTGGCCTGTCTCTATTGACCAGTCTCAGCTGTTTAATCACAAGCATCCTCATTATTCATCCCATTGGTTGCAGTAGACATCCGCTGTAATTCATTGACCAGGTTTCATGAAGCTGTAGTGGATAATGCCAGCGCTGGACAAACAAACAGACACCATTAGGTTTTTGTGATGAATATTTGGTTTTGGACTGTGTTTCGGCACTTCCTCTTTATCCAACCATTGTGCCGAATGCTTGCAATGGTCAAAAAGAATCCATTTTTCATCACATGTAACAACAATATGGTATAGAAATGGTTTGCCTTTATGTCCTGACAGCAAAGAAAGGCAAGCTTTGGACGGTTTCTCTTCTGATGCTCGTTTAATTCATGCGGAACCCATCTATCCAGCTTCTTTACCTTGCCGATTTGTTTCAAATGGTCCAATGTTGTTGAAATAGTAATGTCAAACCTTGCTGCTAATTCACCTGTAGTTTGAGATAGATTGGCTTCCACTATAATTTTCAGCTCGTCATTATCCCCGTTGGTTTCTGGTAGCCCACGTGGCTCATTTTCAAGACTAAAATCACCAGAATGGAACTTCTCAAACCAACGATGTACTGTGCATTCATTAGCTGCATCCTTCCCAAACACTTCGTTGATATTTTGAGCTGTCTGCACTGCATTGGTTTCACGACAGAACTCTCATTCGAAAATAACACAAATGTTTGACTTATCCATGGTTTCACAAAAATTGCTGTAGAAAAATTTTTGAAAGATAATCACAAGCCAAAACAAGGGTTTAAAAGAATGAGGATGTACCTTCACAGCAACCCCCCAAGAAAAAAACACCAAGAAATGTCAAAATGAGATGTTAGCGGTATCAACTTTCAAACTTAGTACTTAAGGAAATCGGACATTCCATACTTAAAAACCTATTATATTTCCGTTGGCTATGATGGGACCCCTTCACTTTTGGCTTTTTTGCAGAGAGGAGTAAAACATATAGCAGGCCTGAGAGTGCACATCCTTACAAAGGTCTGCTTACGTGGTTGGCCCTCGGGTAATGTCTGGAACTTGGATTTGTGAGGATTTCCCTACACCCAGAACTGGTAAGAGTAGCCCACTGTGCCTAAATTGTTTGTATAAACAATGTAGTTTATGCCTGCTTTCCTTCTGGGAGTCTGGAATTTTGGTATAGAGTAGGCAGATGGTGCTTATGTGACCAGCCCCCCATGAAAAACCCTTGGTACTGAGTCTCTAACAAGCTTCCATCGTAGACACGCGTTGTTATAACTTGTTGTTGGAGAAATTAAGTATGTCTTGTGTGACTCCATTGAAAGAAGACTTGGAAGCTTGCACCTGATGTTTATCAGAGGCTTTTCCCTTTGTTTTTGTTTTTGTTTTTTTTTTTTTTTGAGACAGAGTCCAGCTTTGTCACCCCAGGTAGAGTGCAGTGGTATCATCCTAGCTCAATGCAACCTCAAACTCCTGGGCTCAAGCGATCCTCATGCTTCAGCCTCCCAAGTAGCTGGGACTACAGGCATGCGCCACCACACCTGGCTAATTTTTCTAATTTTTCTATTTTTAGTAGAGATGGGATCTCGCTCTTGCTCAGACTGGTCTTGAACTCCTGACCTCAAGTGATCCTCCCACCTTGGCCTCCCAGAGTGGTAGGATTACAGGTGTGAGCCATGAAGCCCAGCTAGCCTTTTCCCTTTGTATTCTTTTGCTATACTAAATCATAGCCATGCGTAAGACTATATACTGAGTCCTGTGAGTTCTGCTGACAAATCGTCAAATCTGGGGGTGGTTTTGGAGGCATCTGACACAGCTTCTCTCTGCCTGTCTGGGTTCTATTCCTCTGCTTCCCTGAAGCCCTATTTCCCGATTACTGCACCGGGAAGTGTCCCTCCCTAAACTTAGAGAAGCTCTATGCAATAGGCTTTGGAAATAGAAACTCAGATCAAATAGTGCCTCTGAGGCCAGGCGCGGTGGCTCACGCCTGTAATCCTAGTACCCTGGGAGGCCAAGGTGAGCGGATTGTTTGAGCTCAGGAGTTCGAGACCAGCTTGAGCAAGAGTGAGACCCCTTCTCTACTAAAAATAGAAAGAAATTAGCTGGACACCTAAAAATCTAAAAATATATAGAAAAAATTAGCCAGGCATGGTGGCATGTGCCTGTAGTCCCAGCTACTTGGGAGGCTGAGGCAGGAGGATCACTTGAGCCCAGGAGTTGGAGGTTGCTGTGAGCTTGGCTGACACCATGGCACTCTAGCCTGGGCAACAGAGTGAGATTCTGTCTCAAAAAAACAAAAACAAATAGTGTCTCTGCGTGGCATGGTGCAGGCCACGGAAAACCACAACCCTTGTTATGAATTGTTTAACCTCCTCAGCTAGTACTTAATCTTGGTGGGTTCAGCCTCCCAAGAACACAGGCTTTGCAGATAGACTCGGGTTTATTTTATTTATTTATTTATTTTGAGATGGAGTCTAGCTCTGTTGCCCGGGCTGGAGTGCAGTGGCACTATCATAGTTCACCGTAACCTAGAACTCCTGGGCTGAAGGGATCCTCCTGCCTCAGCCTCCTATCTAGAACTACAGGTATTTGCCACCATGTCTGGCTAAATTTTTAAATTTTTTGTAGAGACAGGGTCTCGGGGTCTCATTGCCATGTTGCGCTAGGCTAGTCTTGTATTCCTGGCCTCAAGCAATCCTCACTCCTTCGCCTCCCAAAGTACTGGGATTACAGGCATGAGCCACCATGCCTGGACTTAGATTTGGGTTTAAATACCAGCTTTTGACCCTTACCTTTCTTTGTTACTGAAAGCTCCACACTTGTCCTTGAGGCCACATCAGAAGAATGAGAACAAGAGGTTTGAAGAGAAGGAAAGAGAAGTTTATTACTTTGCTGGCAAAGGAGGAAAAATGGTAGACTATTGTTTCAAAATCCGAATTCCTGTCCATAAGCAGAAATACAGAGCTTGTAAAGGGAGGGACCTCAGCTCTAGGCTATTGTTAAGACAAACCTGTGACCTCTGCCCACCTGGGAGGACCCCACAGATCTCCTGTAAGCCAGACTGACAGTTCTGGCTGAGCCATCTCTTAAAACACAAAGAACAAAAGACACTCCCCTGCTCCTCTGACCACCTGCCCCTGAGGCAGGGATGCTGGCCTCAGTTCCCAAAAACAGTGGGAAAAGTTTTAAAGAGACAGAAAACCTTTTTTGCCATCTTTTGCTGTTTTTTTTTCCTCACCCTCTGCCACACACTCCCTACTCTCGACTCTGTTTCCATATCTATGGGAGAAGGGGTGACCACCCTGTTACACCTTCTCAGAGCCTGTTCCTTTATCTGTAAAATGAGTTGAATTGGATTTTATTTGATAGAATCATGCAAAGTACTGTCATAGTGCCTCGCATATGGTAATCATGCAGCAAATGGGAACTTTTATTATTGATTTGGTTATTGATGTAAAAGTTATCACCCCAGATAGACACGAAGTATCTGTTTTGTGTTTCTCTCCCAGGGCTAAGTAGTTCTTACACAAAGTAGGTGCTTGGAACTTTGTTGAAAGAATATTTGCTCTGCAATGAAAGGCCTGATTGTGTTGCCAAAGTAAAAATAATAAGAGTATAGTAATTATAATTTAAAATATCACATTTAAATGCTTACCACGTGCCATGCACTATGCTAAGCAGTTTGCATAGATAATTTATTTCATTTAATCTTCATAATGACCATGTGAGATAGGTACTATTATCTCCGCCCTTTTAAAGATGAGGAAATAGTGGGGGAGCTGGGATCCAAGCCCAGGTGTATTGGTCTGCCTGGGCTGCCATAATGAAATACCATAGACTAGGTGGCTTAAGTAACAGAAATTCATTTTCTGCCAGTTCCGGAGGCTGGAGTCCAAGATCAAGGTGCCAGCATGGTCACTTTCAGTTTCCCTGGCTTGAAAATCTTTATTATTTTCTTAGAGGCCCTGTCCAAATACAGCCACCTTGGGGGTTGGAGCTTCAACATATGAATTCTGGGGGGACACGTTCAGTCCATAACATCAGCACTGTTTGACACCAGAGCCTGGGCAGACATAGTCACAGATTAGTCGAAACCTCTGAGTTGTTCTGACACAGTATTAGGAACAATGTGGGGAAGAGGGTGTGGGTGCTTAATTTGCTTCACTTGTTGGTCAGAAACTTTAATCCAAATTGGGCAGCCAACTTTTCAGACCTACAGCATACCTCCCACAGAGCTTTGTCAGGGAACACTTGAAAGGGTTCCTGGATTTACAAACCCAGCTAAACTTGGAGTTTACACAAAATAGAGAATTTGGAAGAGAAAAAAAAAAAAAAAAGAAAAGAAAGTAATCACACTGACCTCAAAAGCCATGACTCAGACACAATGTCTTTCTAATTTATTTCCCAAATCAGATATGGTTTGCTGGGAGGCCCAGCAGCCTTTCCAGCTGATGGCAACAGGTAAGGGAAAGTTTCTTTGAAGTTCCTCCAAAGATGTTTGACGCAAAGTTAATCTGATTTCTTTTTGTGGTCAGATTTTGTTTTCGTCCTGACCACTGTTCTGAAGAAGGAATGAAGATTATCTACACAAGTATTTCAAACCCTCCTTTCGTTTTCTCCCTTTTTTGCAGAAGCACCCAATTTAATCCGGACATTTGCTTGCATTGCAATTATTTACTTAAAGGACTCCTGCTGTGTTTTCAGACAAGTCATTCATCCTCCCTGTAAATTGCGAGGGTGGAGAATGTACTGATACTCCCAAGGATCATTAAGTCAGACAGCCTCTGTGGTTAATTTGCTTTCTGAAGTTCAGTAAATCCTAAAATGTTAACTGAGTGTAACTGACTCAGGATTCAGAAGATACAAATTTTTAGACAAGGACAAGGAGCTGCAGTTTTAAGCTCTTGGAGTAGCATTTAAACCTTGGTTCAGACCCCTGACTTTTTCTAATTGTAAACCAGCTGTTCTCCAGAAGAGTTCAAATGTTCTTGTTTTTTGTTTTTTTTGAGATAGGCTCTTGTTCTGTTTCCTGGGTTAGAGTGGCTAGAGTGCAGTGGTGTTATCATAGCTTGAAATCCTGGGCTCAAGCGATTCTCCTGCCTTAGCCTCCTGTGTAACTGGGACTACGTGTGCCTGTCACCATGCCTGGCTAATTTTTCAGTTTTTTGTAGAGACAGGCTATTATGTTGCTTGGGCTGGTCTTGAACTCCTGGCCTCAAGCCATCCTCCTACCTTGGCCTCCCAAAGTGCTGGGATTACAGGCATGAGATACTGAGCTGGCCCAGTTTAAGTTCTTGATCCGTTTCCAGAAAAAACCAAACATTTTTACAGTGTCTCGATCAGGGAGGATTAAAATAGCAAACAAAATTCTGATTAAAAATTCCAAGAAACAGTCTGGGTGCACCTGTAGTCCTAGCTACTTGGGAGGCTGAAGTGGGAGGATGGCTTCAGCCCAGGAGTTCCAGGCTGAAGTGGGCTGTGATTGTGCCACTGCACTCCAACCTGAGTGACAGAGCAAGATCTTATCTCTTAAAAAAAAGAAGGAAATAAAAAAAAAGAACTTTAAGAATTTAAACTGAATTGCCAAAGATCCAGAATGGGAAGTGGAGCTGCTTTGGGCTGAATTAGAAGAGCATGGAAATGGTGACAAGAGTGTCAACTGTCCGGAGAGTAATTAAAACTGCTCTATCCCACTTAGGTGGAGCAGAAAATGTGGTTAGTGTTTAATACCAGATTAATTCTTTTTGATATTAGCTACAGCTTGAAATGTAGGCCGAAGAGACCCTTAGGCAGCTTTGCTTGGTACCATATGGATTGGCCCAAGGCCACACAAAGGGGACTATCTATTTTAGGGAAGCTCATGCCATTAGAAAGTTGGGGCTCTTGGGCTGTGGTTGGCAGAGCCATGGTCAAATCTGGCCCACCACCTGTTTTGTGAATAAGGTTTGCTTGAAACACGGCCCAGTCCATTTGTTTACATATTGTCTGTGGCTGATTTTTGTGCTACAAAGGCCGAGTTGGGTATGGTTACAACAAAGGCCATTTGGTAACAAAGCCTAAAATAGTCACTATTTGGCCTTTCCCAGAAAAACTTTTTTTAAAAAAGTATAATTTAATTTTTTTAAATTTCAAAATATTAAGGGGGTACAAATGTTTTGGTTACATGAATAACTTTTACAATGCTTGAGTCAGGGCTATTAGTATGTCCACCACCCAAATAGTGTTCACTGTACCTGTCAGGTAGGTTGTTGTCCTACCCCTGCTCCAAAGTTTTTGGACCTCTCCTGGTAGGGCCTCAAGTTGGCCCCATCCCCACCTCCTCACCCATTGGCCTAGGTTGGGGTATGTTGTATCAAGTACCAGATGAAGAACTGACCACCCAAGCTCTGACTGGGCTATTTCTTCTGGCATGACAAACTGCCATGCACTAATGCTTCGGCCACAGGTTTAATAGTTAAAGAATATCTATTCATAATTAGCAGAAGCCAGAAAAGAAATATATAAAAACTTTATTTTTTAAAACTTTAAATTAGGAACAATTAGAGGGGAATCTTCTTTAACTTGATCTTTTCTTCTACATTTGAAAAGTATCTCATCTTCGTTAAAATTTCCTTGGCTCCTTCAAAGTCATCTGAAATAAAAAGAGACACTGACATCAGTCTTCATTTCAAGCAAGAATAAAACCAACTCCAGGTGACCAAGGCAGCCAGATAAAAGCCCTGGGCCCACTGATCACTCAGTAAATCCAAGCAACAGCAACGGAGAGGGAGAACATTTGGATTGTTAAGGAGACAAAGGGATTAACCAAAATGGGGCAAGAGCATGCTTGTTCACACGATTCAGATAAATTAGGGAAGCTGATTGTCTTCAGGAGAGTCCCAAGTAATAAATGGGTGTGTTTTAAAAGTTTTCCCCTAACACACATGGTGTTAGAACCACACAGGTGCTTCCTATGTGCCAGATGCTGAGGCACAGAGCTGCCTTCAGGGAGCTTCCAGTCTCTTGGAATGATGTTCTTAGA
>RJWJ010016085.1:0-35057 GCA_004363605.1 Indri indri
ACACCACACACACATCAGGGAAAGAGAATTGCCCAGAAGTAGACTTGTATATGGCATAATAAATCTGTGTGTAATAAACCTGGCCCTCAGAACAGTAGGGAGAAGAAGCCTGATTTTTTTCGGAGGGGAAGGACAATTGGTTAACCAATTGGGACAAAATAACGCAGATCTTTACCTCAGATCTCACACTAAATAAATTTAGGCGAATTAAAAGGTAGTGGATAAAATGTGGTATTGGTATAAAGATAGAAATAGACCCACACATGCATGGTTAATTGATTTTCAACAAACGCTGCCAATGCAATTCAATGGGGAATGGACGACCTTTCCAGCAAATGGTGCCGGAACAACTGGGTAGCTGTGCGCAACGTAATGAACCTTGACTCTTATCCCGTATACAAACATTGACTCTGTATGGATCATAGACCTACATGCAGGAGCTAAAACTACCAAACTTCTAGAAGAAAACATAGCAGAAAATTTTAGTGATCTTGGGTTTGGCAAAGACTTCTTAAATAGCATACAAAGAACACAAACTATAAAAATTGATAAATTGGGCTTCATCAAAATTAAAACGTGTTATGCTGTTAGGAAAGGCAAGTGAGCTGGGTGTGGTGGGTCACGCCAGAAATCCCAGTGCTTTGGGAGGCTGAGGATCGCTTGAGGACAGGACTTTGAGACCAGCCTGAGCAACATATCGAGACACCCTTCTCTACAAAAAAATTAAAAATTAGCCGGGTGTGCCGGCTTGTGCCTGTAGTCCCAGCTACTCGGAAGGCTAAGGCAAAAGGATTGCTTGGGTTTGAAGTTGTAGTGAGCTATGATTGTGCCACTGCACTCCAGCCTGGGCAACACAGTGAGACCCTGTCTCTAAAAAAAATAAAAAAGAAAAAGAAAGGCAAGCCGCAGATTGGGAAAAAATACTTGCAAAAGATATATCTTAAAACTCAGCAATAAGATAAACAACCCAATTAAAAAACAGGAAAAAGACTTGAATAGACACTTTACCAAAGAAATATATTTACATAGCAAATAAACACATGAGAAGATGCTCAATGTAATTTGTCATTAGAGAAATACAAATTAAAATTGCAGGCCCACTAGGACTAGAATTTAAAGTGACTGACCAAATCAAGTATCGGCAAGGGCGGGGCAAGGGCGGGGGAAGACGCAACCGGAACTCCCTCCTATACTGCTGATGGGAACGCAAAATGGAACACCCACTTCGGAAAACACTGATCATTTCTTGAAAAAGATAAACACGTACCTATCATATGACCCCACCGTTCCATTCTTAGATATTCACCAAAGAGAACTGAAAGTATATATCCACACAAAGACTTGTATACAATGTTCACAGTAGCTTTATTTATGATCGCCCCAAACTAGAATTAATCCAAATGTCCATCAATAGGTGAGTGGAATTGTAAATAAATTATGGAATGAACTGTCATTATATGCAACAACATAGATAAATATCAAAATAATGAGTACATACTATATAATTCCATTTATATACAGTTTGAGGTAGAAGGATCGCTTGATCTCAAGAGTTCGAGACCAGCCTGAGCAAGAGCAAGACCCCATCTCTACTAAAAATAGAAAAAATTAGCTGGGTGTGGTGGCGCACGCCTGTAGTCCCAGCTACTTGGGAGGCTTAGGTGGGAGGATCGCTTGAGCCCAGGAGTTTGAGGTTGCTGTGAGCTAGGCTGACGTCACGGCACTCTACTCCAGGCAACAGAGCAAGACTCTGTCTAAAAAAAAATATATACACACACACACACACACACACACACACACACATATATTTCTAGAAAAAACTAGACCAAGCAGATCAGTGGGCACGAGGAGACACTGGGGGATTTGGGGACGTTCTATGAATACAGCAGAGTTTAACCTTTTTTTAATTGATAGACATTTGGCCCTTGTGATAGACACAAAGATGTATCACCCAGATCCCTCTTTAAGGAAGGATTTGCTGTCCAGTTGCAGGGAGCGTGATCAGCAGAAACCTCCAGCTGACAGCTTCTTCAGGGTCCGCCTGTGCTGCAGAGAGCTGCCTTAGCCAAAGTCACACCCTTCCCAGAGCGGCTTGCGTCCGGCACCTAAGCAAAGCAAGCGTGGAAGCTGGGCCATTTTCATCCAACACGGCACAGTTCAGACGCACAATATTTGCACCAGAGTCCCCTGCCAGGCTGGCTCAGGCTTCACCAGGCCTGCGTCGCTGCTTAACTTCTGCTCAATCCTGCTTCTTCTCTTTTCTTTTCACTGACGTTAATCCCTAATGAATATCTTGCACCCCAAACTCGGTCTCGGCATGTTTCCGGGAGCCTGACCTGTGACAGGATTGCTACAATGCTTCCATGCACACTCTCGTCTGTGTTTTCTGATGTACATACACATTCTTTTCTGTAGGATATTTATTTACCTAAGAGTAGAATGGCTGGGTCACGGTGTATGTTATTTTCAGCTTAATTGGATAATGCTGAACCATTTTCCAAAGTGGTCGTACAAGTTTGTGTAAATTTATATGGACGAGTGTTTCTGCTAAGACTGGGTATTGTCAGACTTTTACATTTTAGTCAATTTGGTAAGTGTGCGGTGGTAGCGCATTGTGGTTTTAATTTGCCTTTCCCTGATTACCAAAGAAGATCACTTTTTCATGTTACTGACTTTTGAGTTTCTTCTTGCGAAGTTCCTATCTTTTGCCCGTTTTTCTGATGGGCTGCCTGCCTTTTATCATCAATTCCTGTGAATTCTGTGCATATTCTCAGTACAAACCCTCGGCAGCTTTGTCCGTTGCATGGTCTTCTGCTACTCCGTAGCTGGCGTTTCACTCTCTCAATGTTGTCTTTTGATTAACAGATACCCTTAATTTCCTCCATCTTTCCTTTGCGATATTGCTTATTGTACCTTATTGAAGAAAATTTTTCTTACTAAAGATTATGAAGATATTATTCTGCATTATTATTTTAAACCTTTACTACAATTTTGTCTTTCATATATAGCTCCATAGGACACTGGAGTTGATCGTGAAGTATGGCGTATTTATTCTTTTCCCATAGGGGTACCCAATGTCCCAACAGAGTTTACTGAGAGTCTGTCTTCTTGCCACTCTATATGGTGCCATCTCTGTCACACATCAAGTGTCTATGCGTGTGTAGGTCTGTTTCTGTAATCTCATCTCTTTTCGAACTGCTTGTCTATCCACACATCAATGCTACACGCTCTTAATTACAAAAGCTTTATAGTAATCCAGTACAGCAATTCCTTCAACCTCATTCTTCCCCTAGAGTGACTTGGCTATTCTTGGCCTTTTGCATGTCCATATAGATTTAAAAATCATTTTGTCAAGTTCTACAAAAAATCCAGATGAGTTTTTATTAGAAATTGCATTGAATCTATAGATCACTTTGGGAAGAACTGACAATCTTTGTAATATTGAGTTTTCCAAACGATCAACACCATGTATTTCTCCATTTACTAAGACCCTCTTTAATTTCTGTCAATAATACTTTATATTTTTCTGCACTGGAAACTTACTCAACTTTTATTAGATTTATTCCTAATAATTTGGTATTTTTAAATGATATTATACATGATATCCTTTTAAAATATAATTTTCTCTTTGTTGCTGTTAAATACATAGA
Source organism: Indri indri (assembly GCA_004363605.1). NCBI lineage: Eukaryota > Metazoa > Chordata > Mammalia > Primates > Indriidae > Indri > Indri indri. The sequence continues at coordinate 3,651 of RJWJ010016085.1, forward strand.
TTTTCATATATTGATTTTTTGAAGCCCAGGAAACTTGCTGAATTATAGATTAATTCTAATTATCTATAGATTTTAAAAAATTTCCTCTGTATATAATCATAACATCTATATATAATGGCAGTTTTGTTTCTTCCTTTTACAATCTGTATTCCTTTTCTTTCTTTTTCTTTCTTCCCTGTGCTGGCCAGAAATTCCAGTAAAATGTTGAATAAAAGTGGTAGTAATGGATATCTTTGTTTTGTTCCAGTTTTCAAAGGGAAAACTTTCAATGTTTCACCACTAAGTATGATGTTTGCCTTAGTTATTTTTTAAAGACAGCCTTTATAAGATTAAGGAAGTTTCTTTCCATCTCCAGTTTGGCAAATTTTTTTTTTTTTTTAATTCATTCTAAGGCAGGTCGTGGTGGCTTATCCACTGAATATATAACTGGAGCTCAGGGGAGAAGTTGGGCTAAGGATATCAACTGGGACTCTTCAGCACATGGATGGGACTAGGTAAGATCACTTGGAAGAGGAGAGACAGGCAGGGTGCGGTGGCTCACCCCTGTAATCCTAGCATTCTGGGAGGCTGAGGTGGGAGGATTGCTTGAGGCCAGGGGTTAAAGATTAGCCTGAGCAAGAGTGAGACCCTGTCTCCACAAAAAATAGAAGAATTAGCCAGGCATGGCGGTGTGTTCCTATAGTCCCAGCTAGTCCCAGCTACTCGGGAGGCTGAGGCAGAAAAATTGCTTGAGCCCACGAGTTGGAGGTTGCTGTGAGCTATGATGACACCACTGTACCCTAGCCCGGGTGACAGAGTGAGACTCTGTCTCAAAGAAAAACAATCATTCATTTCTTTTAATTCAATTGATGTTGAATTTTTATCAAGTGCTTTTTCTGCATCGAGATAACCACATAATTTTTCTCCTTTAATCTGTTAATGTGATAAATTATATTAATTGGTGCTTTAATGTTAAACCTTGCATTCCTAGGATTAAATATAACTTGGTGGTCATACATACTATACTTTTTTTATGTTGCTAAATTTTGTTTAACAATACATTGTTTAGGGCTTTTATCCCTATGTTCATAGTGAGATTGGCCTTTAATTTTCCCATATCGACCTCAGATTTGGGGATCGGGTCATGTTAGCTCCATAAAATAAGTTGAGGAGGATAACTTTGGTTCTTTAGAAGTAGAAACTTCTAAACTTCTAGAAGTCTGTGTATGATTAGAATTATTTTTTTCCTTGTGTTTTCAATACAGTTCACAGGTAAAGCTATATAAACTTGGAGTTTTCTCTGTGGGAAGATTTCTCTCTCTCTTTTTAATATAGACAGGGTCTAGAGTCTTGCTATGTCTGCCAGGCTGGAGTGCAGTGGCACTATCGCCTCTCACAGCAGCCTCAAACTCCTGGGCTCAAGGGATCCTCCTGCCTCAGCCTCCCAAGTAGCTGGGACTATAGGCACCAGCTATTGCTCCTGGCTATTTTTTAAAAATTTTTTGTAGAGACAGGGTCTCGCTAAGTTGCCTAGCCTGGCTGGTCTGGGGCTCAAGCAGTTCTCCTGCCTTGGCCTCCCAAAATGCTGAGATTACAGGCGTGAGCCACTGCGCCCAGCTTGTTGGAAGATTTTTAATTACTGTTTCAATCTCTTTAATAGTTATGGGAATATTCAGGTTTTTCATTTCTTTGTGAGTCACTTGGTAAATTATTATTTCTAGGAATTTTTCCCTTTCATCTAAACTTTTTACATTTATTGGCATTAAATTGTTCATAATTTCCTTAATATATTTTGTATGTAAATGGGATCTCTTGTAATGTCCCCTCCTTCGTTCCTAATATTAATTATTTATTCATTCTCTTTTTCTTTGTTAGTCTCACCAGAGTTTTGCCAATTTAATTAGCCTTTTTGAAGAACAAAGTTGAGTACTTTGGAAAAAAATTCTTTCCATTGTATGTTTGGTTTCTATTTCATTAATTTCTTCTCTTATATTGATTATTTCATTCTTCTACTTTCTGCTAGTATAACTTCCTGAAATGCATCCTTGGCTTATTAATTTTCAATAATTCTTCTTTTTAAGTATATGCATTTAACGCTATAGATTTTAATCTAAATATCATCTTAGCTACACCTGCACCTTTTCATATGCAATAGTTTCACTATTACCGTAGCTGCCCCCTTCTCTGCGGTTTTGCTCTCCACGGTTTCAGTTATCTGCGGTCAGTTGTGATCTGAAAATATTAAATGAAAAATCCCAGAAATAACGCATAACTTTTAAACTGCATGCCATTCTGAGCGATGAAATCTCACACTGTCCCACCCTGTCCCACCCAGGAGGTGAATCATCCCTTTGTCCAGCGTATCCATGCTGAGTAGTCATTTAGTAGCCATCTAGGTTATCAGATCGACTGTCGCAGTCTCAGTGCCTGTGTTCGAGTAACCTTTATTTGACTTCGTAACGGCCCAAGACAACGAAAGTTGTGATGCTGTCATATCATCACAATTGTTCTATTTTATTATTAGTTACTGTTAATCTCTTACTGTGTCTAATTTATAAATTAAACTTTATCATAGGTGTGTGTGCACAGGAAGAAACAGCGTATACAGGGTTCCATACCATCTGTTGTCTCAGGCATCTGCTGGAGGCCGGGGAACGCATCCTGGTGGGTAAGGGGGTCTGCTAGATTCAGTTCTTTGGCTTATGAATTGGTAGGAGTTCTTTACATATTCTGGATATAAGCCATTTACTAATTATATATTTTGAAAATATTTCCTCTTACTCTGTATCACTCTTGTAACGATATTTTGATGAACAGAAAATGTTAATTTTAGTATAGTTCAATTTGTGCATATTTTTCACATGTGTTTAGTTTAATAAACTTTTCTCTATCCTGAAATGAAGATATTCTCCTGTAGTATCTTCTAAAAACTTTATATTTTCACCTTTTCCAGCAAAGACCTTTTTGAATTATAATAATTCATCATGTTGCTGTGGGAAAACCAGCAGTGTGCTCAGGAATCTTACGAACAATGACCCTCCCCTTTAACCTGGTCACTCACTTCTAGGAATCAATCCTAAGGAAATGGTTTCCAGGAAATAATAATTCAATTCACTTCTAAGAAATAATCATAAAGATTTTCATTAAAGCACAACATATAATAAAATAATTTAGGTGAGTTAGATATACAATAAAGTAGAGCACATCACTAACGAAATATTTTGCAGCTATTGAGAAATCATTATGGGATTCTGAGATTTGCACATAAACCTTAACTGTTATTTCACTTCATCACAAATATGTACATATTGTATTATAATTTAAATATCTAATAAGCTATCTTAAAAAATCACACTTCTAAAGAGCTTTAAATCACACATAGTAATGCTCACAAATGTAATTTTTTATTGATTTGAAATTCACATAAAAATAATTTGGTTTTCTAGTATTTTGTGGAAGATTTTTATATCTATATTGATAAGAGATATTGGTCTGTAGTTTTCTTTTCTTGTGATATCCTTGTCTGATGTTGATATCAGGGTAATACTGACCTTTATATATAAACTTTAAAGTTAACGATTCAGTGGCCTTTAGCGCATTCACAATGTTGTACACCCACCACCTCTGTCTAGTTGCAAAACACTAGCATCCGGGCAAAAGGAAACACTGGATCCAGTAAGCAGTTGCTTTCCATTCCGCCCCCTCCCATACACACCCTCCAGCCCTGGCACCCACTAACCTGCGTTCTGTCTCTATGGATTTACCTATTATGAATATTTCATATAAATGGAATAATATAATATATGACTGTTCGTGTCTGGCTTTTTCACTTAGCAGGATGTTTTTGAGGTTCATCCATGTTGTAGAATATATCAGTACTTCATTCATTTTCTATGGATGAATAGAGTTCCACTGTAGCTCACAAATGTAATTTTAACGTTAAGAAAAAGCAAACAGCATACCAAATCCATATAGACCATGATGCCAATTTTGTATTTTAACATGTATATAAGCACAGAAAAAAACTGGAATAAAATACATCCAAATATTAACAGTGGTTACCTCTACATAATGGGATTATGACTTTCTTTTTTTTTTTTTTGAGACAGAGTCTTGCTCTGTCACCCTGGGTAGAGTGCAGTGGCATCATCATAACTCACTGCAACCTCGAACTCCTGGGCTCAAGCGATCCTTCTCCCTCAGCTCTGGAGTAGCTGGGACTACAGGTACACACCACCATTCCCAGCTAATTTTTCTATTTTTAGTAGAGACGGGGTCTCGCTCTTGTTCAGGCTGGTCTCAAACTCCTGGCCTCAAGGAATCCTCCTGCCTTGGCCTCCCAGAGTGCTAGGATTATAAGAGTGAACCACTGCACCTGGCCTAATTTTAATTTTAGTTATACTTTTCCATATTTTCTTGTTTTTACAATATGAAAAAATAAGTCATTTTAAAAGATAAACAGGAGGGAACACTTCCCAACTCATTCTATAAGGTCAGTATTACCCTACTATCAAAACTAGACAAGGATATCACAGGAAAAGGAAACTACAGACCAATATCTCTTATAAATACAGACATTAAAATCCCCAACAAAATACCAGAAAACCAATCCAGCAACATATAAAATACTTCATATGCTATGATAGAGTGGAGTTTGTTCCAAAAATACAAGGTTGTTTTAACATAAAAAAATCAATTAATGTAATATACCATATCAGTAGAATAGAGGACAAAAACCGCATGATCATTCCAATAGTATTTGACAAAATTCAACACCCCTTCATGATAAAAACATTCAACAATCTAAGAATAGAAAGGAACCTCCTCAGCCTGATAAAGGGCAGCTACAAAACCCTAACATCCTATTTAATGATGAGAGACTAAATGCATTCCTCCTAAGATCAAGAACAAGACAAAAATGTCTGCCCGTGCCACTTCTATTCGACACGGTAGTGGAAGTTCTAGTCAGGGCAATTAGGCAAGAAAAACAAATAAAAGGCATCCAGACCAGAAAGGAAGAAGTAAAACTATCTCTATTCACAGATGGCATGATCTTGTATATAGAAAATCCTAAGGAATCCATTAAAAATTAAAAAAAAAAACCTATTAGAACTAATAAACAAGTTCAGCAAGGTAGTAAGATACAACATCAATACTCAAAAATCAATTGTATTTCTATACACTAGCAATATAATCCAAAAATGAATTATAAATATAATTGAAAAGAATAAAATACTTAGGAACAAATTTAACCAAGGAAGTGCAAAATGTATACACTGAAAACGACAAAGCATTTTTCAAAGAAATTAAGCCCTAAGTAAATGGAAAGACATCCCATGTTCATGGATCAGAAGACTTAATGTTGTTGAGATGGCAATATTCCCTAAATCTATAGATTCAATGTAATCTTCATGGAACATGGTATTCCACCTGCCTTCTTTGCAGAAATTGACAAGCTGATCCTACAATTCATATGGAAACATAACAGACGAATACCAAAACAATCTGGAAAAAAGAAAACCTTAAAAGACTCACACTTACCACTTTCGAAACTTATAGCATATCTATAATAATCAAGGCTGTGTGATACTGGCATAAGGATTAGACATATAGATCAATAGAACAGAACTGACAATCTAGAAATAAACCCTTACATTTAAGGCAAACTGATTTTTGACAAGGGTGTTAAGACAATTCAATGGGGGAAAGAATAGTCTTCTCAATGACTAGTACAGGGACAACTAGATATTCACATGCAAAAAGAATGAAATTTGACCCTGGTCTCACACCATATGCAAAAAGTAACTCAAAATGAATCAAATGTAAGAGCTAAAACTCTAAATCTCTTAGAAGAAAACATAGTTGTATATCTTTGTTACTTGGATTAGGTGATAAATTTCTCAGCTAAGAAACCAGAAGCACAAGCAAACAAAGAAAAAATAGATAAATTGGATTTCATCAAAACTAAAAATTTTGCACAGCAGACGGCATCAGTAAGAAAGCGTAAGACAGGCAGGTCTGGTGGCTCACGCCTATAATCCTAGCACTCTGGGTGGCGAGGCAGGAAGATCGCTTGAGATTGATTAGGAGTTCAAGACCAGCCCAAGCAAGAGGGAGACTCCACCTCTACTAAAAATAGAAAATTAGTGGGGCATGGTGGTGTGCGCCTGTAGTCCCAGCTACCCGGGAGGCTGAGGCAGGAGGATCACTTGAGCCCAGGAGTTTGAGGTTACAGTGAGCTATGATGACGTCATTGCACTCTACCTGGGGTGACAGAGACTCTGTCTCCAAAAAAAAAGAAAAGAAAAAAGAAAGTGTAAAAAATGTTTACAAATTTTATATGTGACAAGAGATTTTTATCTAGAATATGTAAAAAAAAAAACCTCTTATAACCCAATAATAAAAAGACAACACAGTTAAAAAATGGGCAAATGATCTGAATAGACATTTCTCCAAAAAATACATACAAATGGCTAATAAGCACATGAAAAGATAGCAGACATCATCCACTATCAGGCAAATGCAAATCATACCATAAAGACATAACCACTTCAAACCACTATGTGGCTATATTCGAAAGGTCAGATAATAACAAGTGCTGACAAGGATGTGGAGAAATTGGAACACTCATACACTGCTGGTAGGAATATAAAATGGTTCGGCTGTTTTAGAAAACAATCTAATAGTTAAACAAAGACTTACTGTATGACCCAGCAATTCTACTCCTAGGTATATACCCAAGAGAAATGAAAACATATGTCCACGCAAAAACTTATACATGAATGTTCTTAGCAGCATTATTCATATCCAAAAAAGCAGAAACAACCCACATGTCCATGAACTGATGAATGAATAAATAAAATGAGGTAGGTCATACAATGAAATATTACTCATCCATAAAAAAGAATAAAATTCTGATACATGCTACATCATGGATGAACCTTGAAAACATCATATAAGTGAAAGTCGTCACAAAGACCACGTATTATATGATTCCATTTACATGAAATATTCAGAATAGGCAAATCCATAAAGACAAAAAAATAGATCAGTGGTTACCTAGGGGCTGGAGGTGGGGCATAAGAGGAAAGGTGGCGTAACTGCTAATGGCACAGTTTTTCAAGGAGGGGTGACGAAATGTAACATTGATTATGGTGGGGGTTGCACAACTCTGAATATACTAAAAGCCATGGAATTGTACACTTTTAATAGGTGAATGATATCTCAATCGAACTGTTATTTTAAAAATTCAACGGATCTGAAAGCCAGGAGGTCTTTGGTGACTCCAGCCAAGGCCACTTCAGTGGATTTTGGGGTGGTGGAAAGTGGCAGGCTGGGGAGCGCACTGGAGCCAGGAAGGAGGATAACAGCAGACTCCGGAGGCTACGCTGGCCATGAAGTCTGGATGGAAGGGAGGGCTTGGGGGTGTGCCTTCTGCTCGCCCCTGTAAGGTACCATTACATTCCCCAGCCTGAGCCTCAAAGAAGCTGGTAAAGCGGACTCCACGGGCCTCTGCTGCCTCCTCTCCGGATGCTGGCCAGACCAGCCAGGCCAGTCTTCTCCTCTATGCCACTAAAACTTAGCCACTGGGAAAGGCTTACCACGCCCTGCCTCGTCTTGGAGCCCTTCCCTGGAGACACCAGCTCCCACTGACCTCTCTCTTCACAGCCCGCTTTCACGCTGCGTACAAGATGGCATCGCCACGTTGTACTCTGCAACCTGCAAGGATGGGGAGGATGCAGGCATATGCACACGGCTTCCCACCCGTGAGGACGAGGGAACCCGGCCATGGTTCCAGCCTACATATCACTGACTCTTACTCCCACCTGCTCAAGCAGGGACTCTACAGGCCCTTGCTTGGTGCCTCGAGGATCCCGGGCACCCCAGGGAATGCCGCAGGTGAGCTCTGGAACAAGTCCAACAAGGTACCATGTCTATAGTATCTTTATGCTGCTGTTCTTTTGGTCACCCTCTGCCTCCCAGCTGAGGTGCAGATCCTGATGGCATTGGTTCCATCTTGTCAGAGGAGTCCCCTAGCAGTGCAGCTAGGTGCTACTTCCTTACCACATTGGCGGTGAAAAGCCCATGTTTTGAGGCCAGCTTTGTTCCTGTGCTTTTTGTGGAGTCAGGCATGAGTCTACATGGAGCTCAGCTCAGGACAGGTTCTAGTGGAGGAACCACACTTAACTCAGCCTCAAGCTGCAATCCCTGCCACAGTCTACAACCTCTCCTCAGTGTGTTCTCTGTACAGGCCATGGGATTTCCCAACCACGACCAGGAATCCCAGCTTCACTGATGCTGAGTTGAGGACCTGATTTGGGGAGCAGAATGCCTAGGGTCTGGGACCCAGAACCTGGGGAAGTCTGCCAAACTCATTCACTGAATATTTTCTCATGACCATTGCCGCTTGCCTGGGCTTGTGCAGGCTGGCCGCGCGTTGAGGAGATGCTCATTGAGTTTGAGTTTCTAGGAAAGCCGTGTTTTCTTTGGTGCCTACATGTGTCCACCTGTTTCATCTGTGCCACAGCCAGCAAGTAAGAAGTACTTACTAATCCCGGGCCCCAGTGTTTTCAGAAGAGCGTAAGTCCCATGAGACTAGGGTTAAGGTGGGAGGAGGCCTTCCGCATACTCCGGCCCTCTGGTAATAGGCTCATTCATCAGCAAATGAAATAAAGGCTGATAAAGCCTGCAGTAAACGGTGTTTAGCTTTGTTGAATGTTTGCCAAACACATTTGTCCACAGGACCCTTTTTTTGGTCCACCCCACTCACTATCCTTCAGGAGCACATCTTGGGAAATGCTCACCCCTACAATAAAGCCCAGAACCTGTGGCTGGCACTCTGGTCTGCTGCGACCCCTCTCCCCTCCTGCCACAGCGACGCCTCTCCACATCTTCCAAGGCATAACCCCCAGCTGCCTCCACCTGCTGGGCTGCCAGTGTCTCTGAACCACCCGCTCCTTTAAACACCCAGGGACCCCTCTCCCCACCTCACACCACAGCCTCTTGCCCCCCACATCGGGTATTCTTGAGTACCCCTGGATGCCCGTCCTCCCCACCCCCCTGTCCAGGGCCATTCCTTGCCGCTCTGAGCTGCCCGTGTGAGGCCATGGCCGCAAGCCAAGGGGGCAGAACCGGCCCTGCACTTGAGTCCTCCCTTGGTGGGGGGGCGGGGGGAGGAGGAGTAGCCCTCGGAGGCTCTCAGGAACTGAGGCCCCGCTCCCAGCTCCCTAACCCACAGGGAATCTGGCAGCAGAAGAGGTCAGGACAGGACTGGAGGTCGAGATGGGGGTGGGGTGACAACCCCGCACAGGGGACCCGAGGCTGCCCCCATCCCGGAGCCTGGCACTTGGTGAATGAGCGATCAATGGCGGTTCCTGGAGAGAAGCCCCCTCTCTCCAACCCCCCCAGTCCTGGGCACATTCCCCACGAGAGAACTGGCCACTTTCCAAAACTCAGACACATCCTGGCTAGAGCTGGCTGCGGGCCGGGCACCCCCGGGGCAGCCGGGCAGGGCGGGGTGTCCTGGAGAGCCGTGGATGGGCCTCACACCCAGGCTGGGCCAGGACACCCCGTCCTTGGCCGAGGCCCAAACCGGCTCTGTTTACAGAATCTGTCAGCTCTGCTCCCCTCCCCCACCCGCCACTTCCCCCAGAGTCCTGGGGGCTGGGAGAGGTGCAGGCGGGGCCGCAGGGAGCCCGGGGCTGCCAAACCCGGCGGCCCGCAGCCACCTCCCCTTCCTGACTGCTGGGACCTGTCCCCGCAGCTCTCGGTCCTCCGGTTTCCTCTTCGAGGCGCGCGTGGCGAGAGAAACCTGCAGAAACAGTGCTGACCCCCAAGGACAGCGCGGCCAGTGGGGGACACACAGGCACAGTGCCGGCGGCACGGGGGAGGTCTCCGGGCCGGGGGCTTCTGGAACCTTCCAGACGGCCCCTCCTGCCTCGGGACCCCACTCCACGGGCCCGGGGAGTGTTTCCAGAACTGCTGGAGGGACTCGGCGCAAATTAGGCGTAGCCGGGCGGGCAGGCCGAGAGCCTTCGGGAGGAGCGACGTCCTGAGATAAAGCCAAGCGCCGGCCGGCCGCGGTGACTCAGCTCCCGCCGGCCGCAGGGCAGCTCGCAGGCCCCGGGGGAGCCGGGCGGCGGCGGGGCGGGACGGGGCGGGGCCTGGGGCGCCCCGCCCCCCGGCTCCGGGAACGACGACCCACCACCCCCAGCTTCCCAGAGGCGCCCGGATTTCCCATGGGTTTCCCCGGCTGCTTTATATAGCCTTTGTTAAAAGGCTGGCACTTTCTGAGCGCTCACTCTGTGCTAGGTGCTTCACAGGTATCGCGTTTGCTACCCGCGGCAAGCCTCTGAAGTGGGTGCCAGGGTTACTTCCATTTAGAGACAAGGAAACCGAGACTCAGAGAGGCCTGGTGACTTGCTCAAGGTCACACAGCTACTGAGTGGGAGGGGCTGCAGCTTCCCAGCCCCAGGTTCCTCTCTGCCAGGTGCCAGTGGGTCCCCTAGTGGTGCCTTTCTGGGCAAAACCAAGAACCTGGACGTCTCCCGACCTAGGGACTAACTCAGTACAAATATTTATCATTTCGAGGCAAGTCCAGTGGTGTTGATTAAGTGTCTGCTGAATTCCCAGTCTGGTTTCAGGGGGTGGCAAAGTTCCCAGCTCTGAGTTTCCCCTTGACCTTCACTCGGAGGGAAACTCCTGGGCTCAGGGCTGGGCCCCCTGGGAATACTGCCCACCACGGCACCCAGCCCTGCCTTCTGGAGAGATGCAGTCTCCAGAAAACCCCCGACCTGCTCATGAGTTATTATAGCTCCTGAAACCTGGGGCCTTGACAAGTGAGAAGCAGCAGGCCCATGCCACCCCACCGACACTGGCCGCCCCCTGCCCACGGGTCAGGGCAAGGATAGTGCCACAGAAAGCCAGCCTGAGCCCCAGAAGGGGTCAAGGAGCAAAGAGCAGCCTGCACCCTGGAGCTGCCCTGAGAGGTGGTAAACTCCTTGTCATCTGGGGGGGTGGGGGGCACCTGTGGAAGAAATGATTCAAAGAGAGGGTGGGATGAGCTGACCTTTCTAACCCCAGACTCCCCTATTCTGTGACTCAGGCGGTGTCCAAGTGAATGGCTTGTTCTGACAGCTGCTCAGATGGAAACTTTCCCAGACTCTCCCACTTCCTTCCCCTTTGACCTCTTTCTGCTAAGCCCTGTGATCTTCCTCCTGGGGACGTGGAGAATATTGGGAAGAAGGGCACACTCCCACATGCCCTGCCTCAGTTTGCCTGTCTGTCTCAGTGACCAGTGTGTGGGCTCTGGGGAAGTCTGACTCATGGGAAGGAAGGGAGGGAGGGAGGAGGAGATCTAGAGATGAGACACGGCTCTGTGGTTGGGTTGGTCTGACCTGGGCCCCAGTCCCAGCTCCAGCCTCGTTCCCCAAATGTGTGACCTTAAGCAGTGTCACTTCACCTCCCAGGCCCTCTGTAAAATGGGAGAACCCAAATATCAACCACCCTTCCTGTGGGGGTTGTTTGTAGCAAAAACAAGTGACCACCGCGGGCAGGTCTTCCCAAGCACGATCGAGGGACAGTGCCCAGCAGGCAGCCCGGTTCCACAGTAGACATCATCCTTCCTGGTTTTGTCTGGAGATGGCAAGTCCCCAGGGACAGGCAAGTTGGGGTGGGGGAGGAGGGAGAGAGAAAAGGATCTGAGCAGGGGCTGCAGAAGATGGGTTTCCTGCAGTGGGAATGTCTGTGGTCTGGGGTCAGGGGACCCGTGTTGTAAAGGTTGCAGTGAGCCATGAGCTAGGCTGACGCCACCGCACTCTAGCCTGGGGAACAGAGCGAGACTTTGTCTCAAAAAAAAAAAAAAAAAAAGCCCCTCATTGCAATGCCCTTGGCCACCATGGAACATTTCAGTTCACTGGTACTAAGACTCCAACGGGACCCCTCCCCCTTTAGTTAGGAGAGCCCCTCCCTAGAGCATGAGATGCTACAGCTGCAAATAAAAAAAAAGAAGAAGAGCCCCTCCCTCCCCTCCCACCGCCACGCCCCCAGCGACTCCTCATCTTTCCTGGGAAACAAATCGCCCCCAACTTCAAAGCATCATAACTCCCCCAAAGAGCAATCTCGAGAATGTCAAGGGGAAATTATTGAATTATCCTGGTTGGCAGAAAAATCTAATTTATAGCAAAGTATTTCTCCTGAAGTTTTAATAGACTTTTTTTCCTCCGATGGATTTTAATGCGCAATTGTTTCCAGGGCTCAGAAATTTAGTTTGAAGCACTGACATCGCTTTTCAGTTCTTGATTTATTGCCAGCTCCCTGCTTTTGAGCCCGATAGGAAACCCAACATCCCACTTTCCCTCGAACGTGAGAGGACTGCGCTCTCTGCTCAGCCTGCTTGACCGGACATCTGATGGCACTGCCATCTCGTTAAGGTGGGGAGGGGACCTGGGGACCTGGCTGAAGCCCCCTATCCTCCTGGCCCAGTTTCCCTGGGCAAGTCTCCTCCTTGAGGATTTTGCTGGAGTGGAACCTCAAGGCCATGTCTGTAAGGATGCTGCTGGCTTGTGGGGACCCTGGGGGGCAGTGACATGAGTAACCCCCTTCTGCCCACTCCCTGCCTCCCAGCCTATCAAAGTGCCTGGCGCACAGCGAGGGCTTAGCAAACAGGTATCAGGTGAAATAGAAGATGGCATGTCTGGGTGTCCCTGCTTGGTCAGTGACAGCTCAGGCTCTTATTAGCAAAGGACCATTTCTGTCGACATTTTTGCCAGGGCTCCACACCAATGGATTGGAATCATCTGGGCACAACGCAGAGGATAGCAGGGAAGGGTGCTGCCTGGGGGTCTCAACTTATGGGGCAGAGTCAGCTCTGGAGAAAGGGTCTAGAGGGCTCTGTGGCATGAGATAAACGCACCCTCTGCTGAAAGACTAGAAGCTCATTGTTTCCCCGATGCCTTTCAAGAGGACCTGACTAGGACAATGCTTGACCAAAATTTGATAAGGAGAGGGTGAGCTTTTGGAATTGATAATAGGCAGAAAAAGGAGATAAAATGGACTTCATTTGAATCCTTGGAGTGATGATACCCATTTTACAGATGTAGAAACCAAGGCTCAGAGAGGGGCAGACGCTTATCAAGCTTTGCCAAGTGGCCAAAGTGAAACAGAGATCCAGGTGTTCAACTCCCTGGGGGCTCTTCTAACTTGGGAGGCTGTACCAGGCCCTTGCTAGCCTGACCCTGGAGTGACCAGCAGACATCGGGCTCCTTTTGGAGAATGGGGGTCCCTCAGGCCCCAAAGGAGGCTGCCCACCATCCAGTTATAGAGCAGACTAAAAGGTCCACAGGAGCTCCTTCCTAAAGGTCGCATCTGTTCCCTGGGGGCTTCTTCTAGCAATTCTCCCACCCCTGACTCCCTCTGCCTGAATACCCAGAGCCCCTGGAGACCTCTGCTATGGCACCCAGCGGGGGACGTGCCTGGCCAGAGAAGGCGGCGAACAAGCCGCAAGGTAGAAGGGGCTGCACCTTTCCGCTCATCCGTGCTCTCCTGCATCCCTTCCCCGCTGCCTGAGCCCTCAGTCCTCAGGGAACTTGGGTTTCCTGTGACAGCACAGTGCCAGGGGCAAGGAGACAAGTGGCCAGACCGCTGGGAGCCCTGCTTGGCTGCCTGGGAGCAGAGGGCTGGACTTGGAGGGGAGCAGCATGCCCCCACACAATCTGTGGGCAGGAGGGGCCTGAGTGTGGCTTGCTTTGTTTCCCTTGGAGTGGGGTGGCAATCGGGGACTTGGGACAGAAGGATGGCAGGGAGGGAGGGGACAGTGCCGTCTTTTTGGCTCCCCTGCCGGTTCACCCTCAAGAGTCTGCTGCTCTTGGCAATGGCTGAGAATGGAAATAAAGGCGACTGTGATTTGGGGGAGCCCGTTGGAGCCGTCTTGGAGAACTCCCTGAGAACGCACTGTGCCCTGCCTCGCCCAGATAGCCTGCCTGGCCGCCGTCAGCCCCCCGCTTAGAGCTCTCGGGGTCCCCCACAGGCCTCGCCCCCAGCCTGCCTCGGCAGCCCCACCTCTGCATCTGGCCAGGCCCAGGCCCTGCCGGAGCGGACACTGGGCGCTGCATGAGCCCCTCCCACGGCTCTCCTGTGCAGATCCTGAGCTCGGCCAGGCGGGTGGCGGAGGGGAGCCCACAGGGCTGTGGGGTGGGGGTGGGGACGGGCATTGCTGTGAGACTGCAGGGGCAGAACCAGCCTGGGGCCAGGGATCTCCGAGATCCTCTTACAAGGAAGGTGTCCTCACCACTCAGGTGGCAAAAGCACAAGAAGGAAGGTGTCCTGGCAAAGGAGCCGCCTGTCGCGGGGCTTTTCCTCTGGAGGCCTTCCTCTCAAATCCTGCTCAGGAGGGAGGAGGAGCGGCCACCCTCATCCATCCACCCTGCCCATCCGGATTTCAGGATTCCCAAAAATGCCACCTCTGCTGGGACAACTGCCCAGCCTCCCTCTCCCCGAGAGGTTCTGTCCCAGCCGGCTGGGACCCACGTCACCTGATTCCCTTTCCAGAGCTCTTCCCTGTTCCCTCTGGCAAGCATGTGACTAACCACGGTGGCTGTGAGCCAAGCCCAGGAAAGCCAAGCAGGTGGGGGACAGGGGCTTCTGTCTTTCTGAAGTAAGTGGAGAAGGAAACCTGAGCAGGCTGGACATTCAATCCTAGCTCCTGGGCACAAGAAGCCAAGGCTGGGACACTGTCCTGAGGGGTGCTGGGAGGAGGCTTCCAGGACGGGCCAGTGCAGCACAGTCGATGCTTTCCAGAAGGGCGACATGGGGATCAGGGGTCAAGAAGTGGGTGATGGGACCCCAGGAACATGGCAAGTCCGTCTTGGGTAGGTTTGAGGGCTTCGAGGCTGTCAAATTGGTCAGCTAGAGGGGCAGGTGCAAGCGTGGGCTCAGCCCATGGGCCCTCAGTCCGCACCTGCAGTTGGGTAAGACGAGGCACAGGGCAGCCAGCCCTGGAAGGAGCTGTGCCTGGGCAGGGCCCTAGCTCCACCCCTGGAAGCCCCCCAGTGTCACAGCCCCTGCTGTCCAGCAGTTCTGATCAGACTGTGGGGCCAGGGCCCCTTGCTTGGGTTTCTGAAGCTTTGCCCTCTGGGGAATAATTTCCTGGGGTTTGTGTCTGGCATCCAGATCAGAGGTTTTGCTCTCCACCTCCTACCTCAGAAGGAGTCACGAGTAAGAGCCCATTTTGGGGCCCTGGGGGATGCTTCTGATCTGGGAGAGGGCTCCAGAGGCAGGACGGAGGGACATGTGTGGACCTGAAGGGCTCAGAGCAAGAGGCTCCTCAGCCCACGCGCCCTGGCACAAGCCCACGGGGTCTGAGTCTGACAGGCTCCTGTGGCTGGCTGGCTTGAGAGTGGTCACGCAAGAGGCACGCCTGCCACCCAGGCCGCGGCCCCGCCCACCCCCACTCCCACGGCCCCTCAGCACCGAGCAGACTGGACGAGGGCGGCGAGGTCGCATTGCAGCTGCGAGGGCGGGCTCAGACTCAAAGAGTTTTCAGAATACGAAGGCTGCGAATGGGTCGGTGGGAAAGGTGTCAGGAGGAGAGATGATCGGTCAACTCTCAGTAACGAGGTCCCAGTCTCGTCCTTTCCACCTGTTCTTCCACTGGTCGGATCTCGGGAAGTGGTATCACTGCCCACCCAGCCACCCAAGCCCCCCGGGTAGCGAGTCCCTCAGCTCCACGGCCCATCCAGCAGTAGCCCTTGCGTCTCTTCCTCCCAGAACACCTCTAGCACCTGTCCACGCCCTCGACCTCCACTGCCACCACCCAGGCCACCCCCCCCCCCCACTGGACTCCTGCGCAGCTGTTGCCTGCTACGACCCATGCCCCTGCTGTCCATTCTCCACCCAGCAGCCAGGCCGAGCGCCTCAAAACGCAAGTCAAATGGCCGCTCCCCTGCTGAAACCCCGCAGTGTGGCCGTGGTCCTCCTTTGGTGAAGGTCCTGCCGCATCTGGCTCTGGTCCCACCTCCTGCCACCTTGCCCACTGCACTCAGCCACGGTGACCTCCTTCTGCGTGCCCCTAGCTTCTCCACTGTGACTTGCCCATCGCCCTGGCCTCTCGACTGCCACTCGTCTTTAAAGAAGAGGAAGACTGTCCCGCTCTACCAACACCACCCACCCCTGCCCAAGCTCTGAGAATCCCTGAACTCATTGCCCTGGCACCTGTCACCTCTCATTGTCCCAATTCTTCATTCTAGAGTCTTCCCACCGGGCTGACAGTCACAATCGAGACAATACACAGAACGGACGAGAAATGGCCACAGCCCGTCATTATCGTCGTCACAGTCATCACAGTTGTCACAGTCGTCCCTCATTCTCGTCATCCTCACTGCTCTCTCCCAGGGCCCTGGGCCAGCTCCCTCTGAAGAACATTTACGGATTTGAGCTCCTCACTCCTATGTGACTTTTGTGTGTGTGTTAAAATGCACATAACATTTTAACCGTTTTTAAGTTTCGTGGCATTAAGTACATTCGCGTTGTGTAGCCATCATCACCATCCATCTCCACAGTTTCCCACCACCCCAGACTGAAACTCTGCCCATCGCACAGTGACTCCGCATTCCCCTCTTCCCCACGTCCCCGGGAATCGCCCTTCTCCCCTCCGTCTCTGTGACTTTGACACTCTCAGTACCCGTACACATGGAATTGCACAGTATTTTTCCTTTTGTGACTGGCTGATTTCACTTGGCATAATGTCCATAAGTTTCGTGCATATTATGCATGCGTCACAATTTTATTCCTTTTTAGGGCTCAGTAATACTCCACTGTATGCATGTTTATCCATCACCCGTTGATGGACATTTGGGTCGTTTTCACCTTTTGGCCATTGTGAATAGGGTGCACAAATATCTGTTTGAGTCACTGCTTCTAGTTCTTTTGGATATATTCCCAGAGTGGAATTGCTGGATCCCTCTATGTTTTATTTTTATTTTTTTCTTAGAGACAGGGTCTCGCTCTGTTGTCCAGGCTGGAGTGCAGTGGCACGTTCATAGCTCACTGCAGGCTTCAACTTCTGGGCTCAAGGGGTCCTCCCACCTCAGCCTCCTGAGTAGCTGGGAGTACAGACATGTGCCCCACGCATGGCTAATTTTTTTTTCGTTTTTGTAGAGATGGGGGTCTCACTATGTTGCCTAGGCTGTTCTTGAACTCCTGGCCTCAAGTGATCCTCCAGCCTCAGCCTCCCAAAGTGCTAGGATCACAGGCCTGAGCCACTGTGCCCAGCCAGATGTTTTTGAGGAATCACTATACTGTTTTCCACAGTGGCTGCACCATTCTGTGTTCCTACCAGGAATGCACAAGGGTTCTAATTTCTCCATACCCTTGCCAACATTTATTTCCTTTTCTCTCTCTCTTTCTTTTTTATGACAGCCATTTTAATGAATATGAAGAGTGGCATCTCATTGTGGTTTTGATTTGCATTTCTCTAATGACTAGTAATGTTGAATATCTTTTCCTTTGTTTATTGGCCATCTGTACATCTTCTTTGGGGAAATGTGTATTCAATTCCTATCCCATTTTTAAATCCAGCTGTTTGGTTTTTTTGTTGTTGAGTTATAAGAGTTCTTTATATATTCTAGATACGAATCCTCTATCAGATTTGCAAATATTTTCTCCCATTCCATGGTTGCCTTTTTACTCTATTGGTAGTGTCCTTTGATGCACAAACGTTTTTAATTTCGATGAAGCCAAATTTATCTATTTTTTCTTTTGTTGCCTGTGATTTTGGTGTCATATCCAATAAATCCTTGCCAAACTGAAAGTCATGAAGCTTTTCTCTTTTGTTTTCTTCTAAGGATTTTATAGTTTTAGTTCTTATGCTTAGTTGTTTGATTAATTTTGAGTTAATTTTTGTATGTGGTATAAGGTAAGGGTCCAGTTTCATTCTGTTGCATGTGGATATCCAGTTTTCCCAACACCATTTTTTGGAAAGACTGTCTTTTCCTCATTAAACGACCGTGGCACCCTTGTCAAAAATCACTCGACCTCATACATGAGGCTTTGTTTCTGAGCTCTCTCTTCCACTCCATTGGTCTAGATGTTTGTCTTTAGGCCAGCACCAGTTGTTTGGATTACTATGGTAGCTTTATAGGAAGTTTTGAAATAAGGCAGTATGAGATCTCCAACTTTGTTTTTGTTTTTTTTCAAGACTGTTTTGGCTATTTGAGGTCTCTTGAGATGCTATGTAAATTTTAGGATGGATTTTTCTATTTCTGAAAAAAATGCTTTTGGGATTTTGATAGTCATTTGATAGTGATAGTGTTGCCCATGTGACTTTAAGGAGGGCCTGCGCCAGTTCTGTGGTGACCAGGAGCCAGCAGTGCAATGAGGATGAATGGTGGTCGGAGCAGAAGGGCAAAGCACTGACTTGGCACATCGAAGGGTCGGGGTACGGGGCTATCCTCCTATAGAACGCCGAGGACCTTGGCTCTTCCCAGGCTTCCTCCACCAGAGGGAGGTCGCCGTGGGCAGGAGTTTACCCATCTGTATAATGGGCATTGTATTCCTAAGCCACCAAAAGGGCTCCTCCTTTCTCTCATTCAGATTTACAGCTCTTTCATGCCCCTTGTTAAGTTGTTAGGCTAATAGCTCCCAATCCTGGCTCTTAGGAACATCGCACTATTTTGATGTGGCTGGCCACTCTGTCTCACTCCAGCCCCTCAACAGGTCACCCTCTAGACAGCCAGCTGTCCCCTGCAGGAGGATCATGTTTCCTAAGACTAGGGAAATTGGGAATGGGAAATCCCAGCCCCCAGGGAGGGGATGGCCAGGCAGGATCACTTGGCGAAGATCACGGAGAGGATCTCCTCGTCCTGGTGCGTCTCATAGGCAGACCCAGAGTTCGGTAGGTGGGGTCCATCTGCAGCAGCAAAAGCAAAGGTGGCCACAGGCGGCCTTGCTGCGCAGCCTAGACCCTTGGAAGATGACTCACGGGGTCGTAAGTCAGACCTCTGGCTCTGCCTTGGAAAAACCCTTCACTAAGTCCATCACTAAAGACAGACAGACAAAGCTCTCCGGGCCCCTCCAGGGGTACAATTCCTGGTTCTGAGCTGTGATACCCACCCACACGCCCTGCCTGGCCACAGGGACATACAAGGGCCTTTAGCCCCCTAACTTTAGGAGATACAGCCAGGGCTTCTGGAAACTCATTCTTCCCTGTTGGGTGCCATCTAATTCTAGCTCTGACTGTGGGGTCTGGGATTTCTGGCACCG
Organism: Indri indri; assembly: GCA_004363605.1. Classification (NCBI taxonomy): domain Eukaryota; kingdom Metazoa; phylum Chordata; class Mammalia; order Primates; family Indriidae; genus Indri; species Indri indri. The sequence continues at coordinate 22,887 of RJWJ010016085.1, forward strand.
CCTGCATTTCTATCCCCAGGTTCATATGTACGTGACCAGTGTCAGAAAATAAAGTCCTTGAGCCAAGCAGGAGTCTTTATCCAAGTTGTTTTTAAAACATCCCAAACTTATCAGGCTGGCTAGAGCCATTTTAGGTACAAAAGTAAAGCAGCAAGCAGCAACATTCTTATTTTAGAGAGGAAGCAACAGAGGGCTAGAAAACTGTATTGGGGCTGGGAAGGATGTTATCCACTGAGCCTTTTGTTTCACAAAGTGGAATCCATCCATCCATCCATCTGTTCATTCATTCATTCAGTGCCTACCCCTGGGACAGCCCCCTCGCCAGGAGCTGGGAATACAGCAGTGAGTAAGGCAGCCAGGGTCCCTCCCTCATAGAAGGCATGGTCTGTTGGAGGAGGCAGATGGTAGCAACAAACAAACAAATGCAAGAATGGCGTGGATGAAGTGATGGAACTTGGTCTACGGGAATATTTAACTATAGAATTTGACCTGGACCCAGAAATCAATGAGGTCTTCCCTGAAAAGCGGAGATGTGAAGGATGGGTGGGAGCCAGGTAGGCAAAGAAGAAAGAGAAGAGTATTCCAGGCGGACGGAATAGCATGTGCAAAGGCCTGGAGGTTGGAGGAGGGAGAGTCCTAAAGAGGGAAAGGCCACTCAGGGAGCTAAACCAGCCAAGGCTTTGTAATTGCTATGTCTATTCTTCCACCAGACCCACTACTCAATGCCCCATCTTCATGGCCTCAGAGAGCTCCCCAACCCCTGCAGGGCCATCCGCCGCACTCCTAGGAACCCAGGAGTTTCTAGGACAAGCCACAGAGTGCAGAACACCAGAACCATGCAAAGGACGTGTAGGGTGTGTCCTACTTTATTGAAGCCCCTTCAGGCCCCTGGTGGCTGCTGGGTGCCTCTGGCTTGTGTTAAGATTAAAGACCTTAGGCCGGGCGCGATGGCTCACGCCTGTAATCCTAGCACTCTGGGAGGCCGAGGCGGGCGGATTGTTTGAGCTCAGGAGTTCGAGACCAGCCTGAGCAAGAGTGAGACCCTGTCTCTACTAAAAAATAGAAAGAAATTAGCTGGAAAGCCAAAAATATATATGGAAAATGTTAGCCGGGCATGGTGGTGCATGCCTGTATTCCCAGCTACTCAGGAGGCTGAGGCAGGAGGATTGCTTGAGCCCAGGAGTTTGAAGTTGCTGTGAGCTAGGCTGACACCATGGCACTTTAGCCCGGGCAACAGAGCGACACTCTGTCTCAAAAAAAAAAAGAAAGGAAGATTAAAGACCTTGGTTTTGTGTGAGCTGAAAAAAAAAAAAGAGTAGAGACCAAAGTTTGAGTGCTGAGGCTGGGCATATTGACTCATGCCTCTAATCCCAGTGCTTTGGGAGGCCAAGGCTGGAGGATCCTTTGAGGTCAGGAGTTCGAGACCAACCATTTGCTAAATGAGGATTCCATCTCTACAAAAAATTTAAAAATTAGCCAGGCGGGGTGGCACACGCCTGTGGTCCCAGCTACTCAGGAGGCTGAGGCAGGAGGATCGCTGTGATTGTGCCACCACACTCCTATCTGGGCAACAAAGTGAGACCCTGTCTCTAAAAAAAAAAAAGACTGAATGTTGATTAAAAAGTTTTACTGCCAAACAAGGAAACTATTCCATCATAGAATCTAGGCTCGGAGATTGTGAGGGGTGGGAGGGGACGGAGAAATGGGGGTAGGCACGAACTATTTCTGTTCTGTATTCACGAAACAAAGTTTCTGAGGACGGCTGACGGACTGGGGACGTGGGGCTTCCGGGTGAGGTGAGCACTGGGCTGGCTGGAGGTGGTCGGCTGTGTGCCTGCCTGGGCATCACTCCAGGATTACGGTGTCCAGCAGCCTCCCAAACATGGCACGCCCAAACCAGGATCCGGGCACCCGGGCAGGTCTTCACTGCTGTCAGCAGGCTAGACAGCCAGGTCGGGGCTTATCACTTGCTACTGGCCTTCAGTTCTTCACCCATGAAAAGGTGTGGGGGCTCCAGCTCCCCAATCCCTGAGCTCAATCCGGTTAATAGCCGTTTGCTGAATGCAACTGTCAGTCTGGGATCTACATCCTCAACAACCAAGCCAGGGTCCCCTTCCTCTCCTCCCCGCCCCCTGCCACGTTGAATTCTACTTCTCTTTCTTCCACTGTCTGCCCTGGTCCCGGCCACCACTAGTGCTCACCCAGAGGCATTCACTTCCTCTAAACGGACCACCTCCAGTGCATGGTCTATGTGGCAACCAGAGCCATCTGTCTAAAATGTCAGCCCTCTGTTTGACCCTTCTTTGACTCCCCTTGGCTACTGGCACGAGGCCCTGGCCTTGGGGCCCAGCAGAGACGGGTTTGCAATCCAGGCAGTTGACCTCAGCCACTTCCCTGCCTCCCCCTCACATGCTAGGCCTGGCCACAGTGACTTTCAGCTTCTCCAGAGTGATGCTTCTTTCGACCTTCAGGCCTTTGCCCACGGTGTTCCCTCTGCAAGGAATGCCGTTCTCACCATTGCCTGGCCGCCTCCTGCTTATCTTTCAAGTTTAGATAGGGACACTTTGGGAGAGCCTTCCCTGACGTCCCTAGGCTGGGGTTAGGTGTTCCCAGCTTGACGTACTGCAGTCTTTGCGCCTCATTTAAATGTTTATTTGAATTGGGGTGTGGAGGAGAGATGTGTTCCCTCAGGTTCGTTGGGAAGACATCTGTCCCCTGCCCCTCAAACTCCCTAGAAACGTGGGCCGGAGTCCCTGGAGCAGGAAATGCCGGCACAGCTCTGGCTCTTCACTCGGAGCCTGTTCTAAGGACGGCAGGGCCCATGTACTCCTGAGAGTGGACTCTTCTCTCGGACCACACTGGAAGGGGAATCACAGGAGTCTCTCGTGTTTGGCGGTAGAGGGGCTCCAGGCCCACCGGTTGGCACACAGGGGCCCACAGGGGCCAGGCGGAGGCCCAGATTGGAGAAGGGAAGGCCTGGGTTCAAGCCCTGCCTCTCCCCACCTGACCGAGCGACCACCCGTTAAGGCTGCCAGACTTCAGCGCCCAGCCTGGGTTGTAGTGGTGGGTCGTGCTGGGCCAAAGGGATTCTCCACAGACCTGGGTGCTTTTGAACTTGAGCTTCTGGCTCTTGGCAGAATAGAATGAATATTCCCATGTGAGCTAGGAATGCCTCCCTGGGGCTCTGGTCTTTGAACCAACTTGTAAAAGAAATCAAGGGATCCCACAGACTGACCTCGAGGATTTTCTTTCAAAGTCAACCCAGGTCACCACTCTCCAAGTCTGTTCATCCCCACCGCTACCCTGCCAAGTAGCGACAGGCGGTCCCCAAGGGCCCCTCCTGTGCTGGTGAAATGGGTGTTCGTGTGCAGGCTTAACTGTCAACTGGAATGAGCTCAGGGAGAGGAGGGCTGGGATGACACACGCTCGTTTCACTACGTGCGCTTCTGTGATGTGGGAATGTTTTTACAAGCGTGTATCGCTCCTATAATTAAAGATGCAAATCTAGTAAAAAGCTCCATCCCTTAGGCCATAGGTTGAGCGGGCGGAGGATGACAAGGAAGACTTGATAGGTGAGGCAGTGTTGAAGCTGGGCCCGTCAGGTGTCTACACCAGCCACGAGGGGGCATTTGGACAAGGTAAACGCAAGATCCAGGGCCTGAAGATGGGAGGGCTTTGTAGGTAGAGTATAAAAAGGACGGGCACATACTTGGCTGGAGGAGGACAATACGGAAGGTTTGTGAGAGGTCAATTGGTACTGTAGTGGGTAAGGCCTTGAATGCCAGACCAAGACGTTTGTGATTACAGGGTTTCTGAGCTAAGCCCTTGGGATTGGAGCTGGCAGAGGTGAGAGACAGACCCAGGCTGCTATTTGGACATCCCGATGAGGAGAGCAACAAGCAGGAGAAAGGGATTCCTGAGTGGGTGAGCTGGGTGGTCCGGGGCCCACACACCAAGGGCAGACGGCCCGCCCTCCACCCGCACCGCAAATCTCTCATAGCTTCTCTGGGCACTGGCAGCTCTACACTTGAGCTCCTGGTCTACCTGTAGCTGGAGACAAGGTGCCATCCCAGCACGGCTGTGGTTCAGCCCCACCTGCCGACCTTGACCCAGAGAGGAGTCGGTTCCTGCTAGAACTTTCCAGGCCTCTGATTCCTCTGTCTTTGTGGAACAGCTCCAGAGCTGCTGTTTGGTTTTGCTTTGCCTGGTGATTTATTTGCATCTCAGGTTTTCCTGGGGCCCGGGGGAAAGCAAGCTCGCACACCACAGAAAGTGTGACTAGGGTGCAGGGGAGCGGGGACAGAGTGCCTCACCCGGTGCACCTCCAAGCCCTGCCTCCTGCCCCGTCAGAGGCTGCTGGAGACAGTCAGACCCATGGGTCCACCCAGGGGCACTTGGGAACCTTTATGGGGAAGGAATGGGGCTTAGGCAGGTTCTCCAAGATGAGAGAAGTCCCACCGCTTTCTTAATGTGTGACACCTTCACCATCACGGTCAGGGACCAAAGACCCAGAGATGAATGGAAAACCAACAAACCCTGCAGAGGGAGCATCTTCTCCCCTCCTCTGACTCCTCAAACCCCTGGCCTCGACACCATCCTGGCCTCGACACCATCCTCCTGCTCAGCCTGGCATGTTTAGTGAAAAGTGATCAAGGCCACCCTCCACCCTGAAGGAGCCGGAAACGTCAGCGCACAGTGAACACATCAGGCAAGGACACGCCCTTACTTCCACCCCAGACAGTTCCACAGCTCTGAGCTCTGGGGCCCGCTCACCCCTGCGCCCGGGATGCCCTTCCTGCTCTTGCTCCTTCTTGCAGACGTCACCTCCTCTGTGAAGCTTTCCTTTATTGCTCTATTAGTGTACTCCCTGCCCACGTCATCTCTGGACCTCGTACTTGGCCCATCACTGCCCATTGCACCCTCTGCTGTTTCACTTTATTTATGTGTCTGGGTGATGTCATATGAGTCTTCCTTTGCTCTGAGTCACCAGGGTGTAGCCCAGTGTCTTCCCCAGTGAGCGGGTCTCCCACAAGCATTGGTGCGAGACAGCCACCAAGCACAGTCCCAGGTTGCCTGAATCAATTCCAGGCCCTTCAGGCTGCTTTTCGCCTTCTCACTGACCGCCCAGGCCCCCTCTGTGCAAGGTTGGAGCCTGGCTCAGCCCTGCCTGGAGCTGTCTCTCTTGAAAGCGCCCTCAACCTAGGAGTCTGCAGAGGCGCGCCAAGGCCCTGTTGGTGAACTTGGGAGTCAGGCCAAGACACCATGGGCAAGGCTAGGAGCATCGGTAAGCCCCTCACTGCTCTGAAATTGACCCTTGTACCGGAGCAATGCAGTGACGATTGACAGCCCATGTGTAATAAGGAGCTTGGGCTGTGGCCTGAGTGAGTGAGCGAGTGAGCCTGTGGGCTGCCCAGGGTGTCCTGAAACCCCATCTGGAGATGGCTAGGTGGGGACACAGGACCCAGGACTTCATCCAACTTGGGCCAACACCCCCAACCATGGGCAAGGAGCGTGGGACCAGCCGGACAGATAGGAGCTCCCCAGCCCCCCTCGGTGCGGCCAGTACCACTGAGCCCTCAGCCCACCCCCTTCCATTCTCAACTCGCGATGAGGTTCCCCTGTCTAGGCAGGATGAGGCAGAAAGCAGAAAGCCAGCCCCTGCCAGAAGGGACTGGGCAGTACCTGCTGTCCTTCTGGGTGCCCCAGCCCCAGGCTTCTTGCTCCCGACTTTGCCTTCCTCTGGGATCACACTACCCCCGTCGCGGGCCACTCGGCCAAGCCAGAGCCTTTTCCTTTCTTCCCGTGGACTTCTCTGGCTTTGGGATTCTCTGGCTGACCGATGGCTCATCTGCTCAGCTGGCCTCTGCTGCCCGCCCCCTCCCTCCTGACCCCCACCCCAGCTTGAGTCAGCACTCAGCTGGCTGCCGGAGCCCTGGCGCTGGTCTCTCAGAGGTCTCTGGGTAAATCTGCAGCTCAGCTCCGAACACTTCTGCATTTGGTCTCTCCGGTTCATTGATCAGGAATCATATGATCTTTTAAAACCACAGCTGGTAGAGTTGCCCATCTGTGCTTCTGCATTTGGATCAGCAAATCGAGCTGCCTGGAATTTATTTAAACCTGCGGGTCTGGGTATAGAATGAGGCTCCCCTCACCATGCCTCCTGTGATGATCTTTCATTTTCTGGATCGTCTTAATTTTTAAGACCACCCTTGGCTGGGCTGTTAGGATTGGGTCTGTTTATGCTTATTTGTCTCCTGAGCTCCTCTAAGGACTGTTTTCTGTTTACACTGAGATTCACTAATTACAGGGGAAGCACTAGTCTGCATTCCTTCCCCGTCCCCGTAACACACACACACACACACACACACACACACACACACACGATGATTTCCCAGACAAAATGGACCGCAAGTCCTTGGCCAGGTCAGAAACCCAAGGTAGTGATGCTCTCTATGCTACCTCCCCCATACCCCTTCCTGGATAATAAACATGAGAATTTTGCCAATGTGACAGAGACTGTCAATTGTCCCCCAGTATCTTGTCTAACTGAGCACACGGCCACCCAGAATAAACACTAAATTTCCTAGCCTCCTTTGCAGTTATGTGACTAAGTTCTGACCATTGAGACAGAAGTAGAATGGTACATACAACTTCTGGAAAGCATCCTTAAAGGGGAAAATCATGCCCTGCCTGCTTTCTTCCTTCTTCATGCTAGCTACAATGTGCTGTCTCTGATGTGATAGTTGGAGCTAGAGCAGCCATCTTGGAACATGAGGATGCAGCCCTGCTTTGAGGATGGCAGATGTAGTAGCCAGCTTCTGAGATGGCCCCAGCGAGTCTCAACTTCTGGTATTCAGGTCCTTGTTTAGTTTAATTTAGTTCTCTCCCTGTCCTTGTTTGGTTTAGTTCTCTCTGCTCCATTCAGTAGGGTGACCTGTGTAACCAGCAGGGTACTGCAGAAATGACAGCGTGTGACTTCTGAGACTACATCACAAAAAAACATTGCAGTTTCTGCCTCACCCTCTCTTGGATCACTTGCTCTAGGCAAGCAGAAGCCAGTGGCTGTGGTGTAAGCCCGCTCAAGCAGCCCTGTGGAGGCCCCCAGGTCGCCAGGGACCAAGGCTTCCTGCCAACAGCCAGAGGTAACTTGCTGGCCATGTTGCGGTCCCAGTCAAGCTGTCAGATGACCACGGCTCCGTGTGCAACCTCGTGAGAGCCAGAACCACCCGAATAAGTCACTCTTGAAACCTGACCCACAGAAAGTAGGAGATAATAAATGCTTGGTGTTGTTTCAAGCCACTGCGTTTTAAAGTAGTTTGTTACACAATAGAGAAAAGCAATGAAACAGAAGGCACCTTGGCCTTCTGAAACTGGGGGGGCCATAGCAACCCTACACCTACCTCAGACTATTTTATTTTATCTTTTTTAAAGAGAAATGAACTCTTGTTTTCATAACTATTGTTTTGAGTTTTTTGTCACTCCTATTCCTATTTCTGTTTTGGTGCTATTTATCCAGAAACTCTTGTAAGACTCGCCAGCTGGAAGGGCCTTTTGGAGGCCATCTCAGTTGTCCCTGCTGCCAACAGCCTGACGAAGCCCAGATCCTCCTAAGGCGATGGGCAGTTTATGTCAAAATGTATCCGCGAAAGGAATTTTATAATGAGAACCGCAGAGCAAGGATCAGGAGACCCTGACTCCATCCCCTCCTGTGGCGTCTCCCTTAGCACGTAGGTGACCTTGCTGGCACAGGGAGATGACACTTTCTTACAGGTGTCCCTGGGTTGTCCACGAGTCCTGGACAGATTTGTGAATAAAGTGCTTTGGAGAGTGCCACGCTGCTTCGCCAGCTGAAGGTGGCACTCTGCTGTGGGCGGGGCCGCTTCTGGCCGGAGCTGGCCTCCCTGCAGCATTTGCAAGTGGCCCTGCCACGGAGCGGCCACGGGTGTGCATCTCACGCGGCCTCCTGATTTCTTGCTCACAAAAAACAAAATGTGTGGTTCCTGTCTCTCCTCCAAGTGGTGATTCAGGGACCCAAGATCCTTCCACCTTGGGGCTCTGCTGTCTCCAACATGTAGTTGCCGCGGCTGTCAGAGTCAGCGCAGCTGCTCTAGCCAAGTTCCATAGATTGGGTGGCTGAGAAACAACAGACATTTATTTCTTACAGTTTTGGAGGCTTGAAGTCTGAGATCGGAGCACCGACACGCGTGGGTTCTGGTGGGGACCCTCTGCTGGACTGTAGACTGCCCGCTTCTCGTACTCTCAGATGGCGGACGGAGGACAAGCTCACTCTCTGGCCTCTTATTTCAGGGGTCCCAACCTCAAGACCTAATGACCTCCCGAAGGCCCCACCTCCAGACACCAACACGATGGGGATTAGACTTCAACACGTGAGTTCTGGGAGGATGCAAAACGTCTATAAAAGGGGGCGGCAGACTAAGAAGGGCAAAGGAGGGGTGGAGCAGGCACACCTGCCGCTTGGCTGCCTCGGGCTAGACGCGACGCTCGTCATCCCGATCGACATTCCGCTGGCGACAGCGAGGACCAGCCACTGGACGCCTCTCAGGTGTGCAGGTGTGTGGGGAATGTGGTCTCTGCCGAAGCCCCTTCCCAGCCTCAGCGCTATTCTACGGGAAGGTGGGGATAACGGTTCACTGTCTCTGCCATGTACCCTTCTCTTCTTCCTGCCGCACCCGCCTCCTGCCAAGACACGACGGGCCCATCTGCCTCCCTGGCTACGTCCTGGAGAGAACCCTGAGGTGGGCAGTAAGTGCCAATGCAGGGTCATGACCTCCAAGGCCAGCAGGGCCCCCATATGGCTAGGCCTGGGTCAGCTTCTCTCCTATTTCCAATAGCAATTGTTCCAAACATTCCCTTCTTCTCCCCGCCCCTCGCCCTCAGCAAGTCAGAATTTTGGGCCAAAAGTTGTGATGCTCCTGCACGTTTCTCCCACCTCCTCCTCCCCTGCCACACCTGTATACGCTTGCCCATGCCCACGCTCACTCCAGCCTCACGGCCCAAACCGCTCTCAAAGTTTCAGACGTGTGTGTCCCCCTGCCTGCTGGATGCTTCCACCTGGATGCCCACAACTCTTTCTTAAGAAAAAAAAATTTTTTTTTAGAGGCAGGGTCTTACTGTGTTGTCCAGGCTGGAGTGCACAAATGCTATCACAGCTCACTGCAGCCTTGAACTCCTGGGCTCAAGCGATCCTCCTGCCTCAGCCTCCTGAGTAGCTGGGACTACAGGTGTGTGTCACTATGCCCAGCTAATTTTTAGAAAATTTTTTATAGAGACAGAATCTCACTATTTTGCCCAGCCTGGTCTCAAATTGCTGAGCTCAAGTGATCCTCCAGCCTCAGCCTCTCAAAGTGCTGGGACAACAGGTGTGAGCCACCGCGCCTGGCTATAGCTCCTTCATACTTGCTGTGTCTCCAGCTGAACTCATCATCACCCAGCCCAGCCCCCTGTTGTGGTTTCTTCCTCCTGCGATGCTGACACCCTAAGCACATGGTGGTCCTGACTGAAAGTGGAGGGTCATCCTTGTCTTGTTTCTCAGGTTAGATTCGGGCCAAAATGTTTCTGGGATTGGTTCCTCCACTCCTTGCCTCAGGTCAGGTCACCACCTCTTGCATGGATGCCCACAGCTGCCTCCTAATGGGGCTTCACGCCTCCGATCCCTCATCCCTCCAACCTGCGCTCCACGGGCTGCCCGAGTGAGTTCTCCGAAGGGCAGCTCTGACAAAAGCGCTCACTTCCTTTTTTTCTGAGACGGGATCTCGCCCTCGCTCAGGCTGGTCTCGGCCCCAGGACCCCAGGTGACTGGCCCCATGGCCCCCTTCAGCAAGCATCTCATCTCCCTCGACACTCCTCAAACTCCAGAACTGCCTCTGCTCGTGCCCTGCGGACCTCAGTGCCACGCTGGGGTCACGGGCGGGTGCCCCTCCCTGGTGCTCCCAGAAGATCCTTTGCTTTTCTCCGTCTGTGCTGATCGGACTCCTTGGCAAAGCTCTTCCGCTGGTCTGCTTCCCAGCACCACGAGAGCAGGAGCCAACCACGTGTATCTCAGTATCCTAGTGCTGGCACAGCGCTCAGCATACAGCAGGTGCTCAATGAATGCTCACCGAATGAATGGAGATGGTGAGGAGATACTCATGTAAGGGATGGAAAACCTTGACTTAAACATACTCGCCTTATGCTGAATGACCATTTTCTTCTCAGCAGAGCCAAAGGACATGTATGTATTTACTGGTGAAATCCGATCCTTCGCCCAAGGGCCTCCCCGTCAATCAGCCACGGCTGGCCATGTGCACAGAGCTCTCCCGCCTTGCCCGAGCTGGCGGCTCAGTCCCCACCTCGTGACTGGCCCCGGCCGGAGACTCGCATCTGTGGCTCTCATGGGACCCCTGCAGGGACCCCGGGAGGCAAGCCGGCGGAGCACTGTCCCCATTTTACGACAAGGAGGTGAGGCGATTGTCCAAGGGTGTAGAGCAAGTCAGGCGTTTGTTGTTTCCTGCCGTGCCATAGAGCACCCTGCCCCCACCCTCTAGAGCTGACACGGACCCCACAGTGCCAACACAGACCCTGGGCTCTGGGAAACTGCCCCACAACTGGGAAGGGTCGAGACACACACCCCGACCCCTAGGTCGTAACGCATGTTGTACGTCAGTTACTTTCTTAGGTGGGCCGTCATTGGAACAGACGCCTGTCCAAGCTGACTCACGCATAAAGGGGACCCTTCCAGAATCGTATGCAGGAAGTCATCCCAAAGGAACTGGAGGCTCACCGGACAGGCGCTGTCTTTCTTGCTGGGTGGCCGTCTCTTGTCTCTGCATTTCTAATCTGCTACCGTTTTCAGAAAACCCTCGACCATCTTTTACAGGCCCCTAGTGACTGCAGCCCAGAGTCTGCCTGACTCACAATTCGAGCGTCCACCACTGTGGACGCAGAATGGCGAAGCCTTGGGGGCACGTGTTCGGCTCAGCCTAGGTGGTGAGTTGGTTCTCCCAGCTTAGGCGTTCAGCCCTGGCCCCTCCCCACAGCAGGGGAGGGCGGGAGTCAGCTGGCACACACAGGCAGCAGGGACTGTGCAGAGGGGAAATCTAGGGGGGTGTAAGTCTGGGGCCAATTACAAGTGTAGGAAAAAAATTTAGTGGGTGCCCTGAATAACTTCCCACCCAAAAGGTCAACTCTGCCTTTTGGTGTCTAGACTATTTCTCAAACCCCTAAAGATAGAGATTAAATTATAAAAACCTGATAGCAAAGCAAATAATTCCTGTTCACAGAAATGCAAATTGTGTCTGGTGGATATTGACCAGTTCTGCATCCATTTCTAAAATCATTTCAGCATTTCTATTTTTTTTTTTTTTTTTTTTTTTGAGACAGAGTCTCACTCTGTTGCTCTGGGCAGAGTGCCGTGGCGTCAGCCTTGCTCACAGCAACCTCCAACTCCTGGGCTCAAGCAATCCTCCTGCCTCAGCCTCCCAAGTAGCTGGGACTACAGGCATGCGCCACCATGCCCGGCTAATTTGTTCTATTTTTAGTAGAGACAGGGTCTTGCTCTTGTTCAGGCTGGTCTGGAATCCTGACCTCAAGTGATCCTCCCGCCTTGGCCTCCCAGACTGCTGGGATTACAGGCATGAGCTATTGCACCCGGCCCATTTCAGCATTTCTTATCGGTCTAACACATATGATACTTTGAGTTCTCTTTTAAATCAGTTGTAATATTTTACTGGTTTCCCTTATGAATTAATGACTTAAATTGAAACTTTGACACATGTTAATTTCATAACATGGGCGAGTCATGATTGCACCCTCTTTTAAAATTTGTCAGTAAATATAGAGAAAGCCCGTATGATCACATACTATTTTAAAAACATTACTGATGCAGAGAAAAAAAATTAGAAGGATACACTAGAAAGTATTAGTGATTATCTGTGGAGAAAATGGGAGGGAAGAGTCACTTAGTTTTTATTTTATATCTTTTTGTACTATTTTAATTTGTTAACTATGTTAAAAGAATTTTAGTAGAAGTTGCAGGGGCCGGGTGCAGTAGCTCAGGTATGGTTGTTTGGACTTTTCTGACTATATGTTATATTTTATAATTTAAAAAACCCCAATACATTAAATCTTGTAAATTTTAAAGGTAAAAGCAAACCAAATAGGCAAAATCTTGGC
>RJWJ010016086.1:0-35038 GCA_004363605.1 Indri indri
CTACCAAAAATAGAAAGAAAATTAATTGGACAGCTAAAAATACATAGAGAAAAAAATTAGCCGGGCATGGTGGCACATGCCTGTAGTCCCAGCTACTCGGGAGGCTGAGACAGTAGGATTGCTCGAGCCCAGGAGTTTGAGGTTGCTGTGAGCTAGGCTGACGCCACGGCACTCGCCCCAGGCAAGAGAGTGAGACTCTATCTCAAAAAAAAAAAGAAAGGGACGAAGGCTGCGGGGCTGGGGCAGGTGGGGAGGAGGATCGCTTGAGCCCAGGAGTTCGAAGCCAGCCTGGGCAACATAGCCCCTGCCCTCTTAAAAAAAAAAAATTGTTTTAATTAAAAAAAAAAGATGACAGCAAAATGGACTTTCCACCAAAGCAGTATCCAACACAGTGTGAAGATCTGGGCCAGAATTTGCATATTTAGGATTCCCTATCTTCTAACTAAAACTTGGGCACGATACTTTCTGAAATGTCTCTTCTCATTTTGGTCTGAAAAAGTCTCTTCTTGCCTATTTGATCATGTAATAGCTTATATAGATAGCTACAATCGTTTATAAAACAATTTTAGACTTTGCCGTGCATTCTCATACTTCATCATTCCCTTTCCTTACATACCCACAAACCAACCATCATAACTCCTACTTCTTATTTTTCATTGCTACACGCCAAGGTCTAGAGCTCTTTCAAGATTGCCAAACATCTTAACTATCTGTATTTCAGTGCTGAGCCCTATTTTCTGTTGCTGGGCTTGTATGTTCCCCACGTCTTCCACCTCTCCCTCATTACATTTAGTAACAATCTCAACTCCTAAGAGCCAGTCTCGACATCCTTCAAACTAACATTTGGCAAAAACATAGGAGTAAACAATGGAAGGACATATATACTCAGCGTTAAGTTTAGAAACTTTTGATCCTTCAGGGTTTGAGCCAAGGCTGACAGTATATACAGACTTTCTCCTAAATCATGACCATTACAATGCCCCATTGGTTCGTATGTAATGATGGAAGGGAAAAATGAAATATTTTAGGTGGCAGCAGCCCTCAGTTGCCAGTGAAGAGGTCATTCCCTCATAATCCAAGCAATTAATGAGACAGGATTGACTGGGAAGAATTCATGCTTGTTCGGCTGGAAAGTCAGGCAAGAACAGTCTGTGGGAAATAAACACCTGATCCTGGAGGGTTCAGTGAGTCATTCTGGGTGTCTCTGATCCTGGGCTTGGAATTACGTACCAAAGTGGACAACTCAGTCCCCTTTCTTGTCTCAGAAAGGCACTCACTCCCAAGAGTCAGGAACTGGAGGAAGAATGGAAGACAGATTTAGGAAAAGGGGGATTCCAAGGAAAGGAAAAGAAACTCTCCTGCCCCAGTTCTAGAGTTTGGGCTGAAACCTTCTCCTTCTGTGTGGGTTTCACTCTTATAGCTTTAGAAGATGGAGTGGACAGGGGAGGGGAAGTTAAGGAGAGAGGGAGAGGTCCAGGCTGACAATATAAAGGGAGAGTCCCACCTTTAGCAGGACAATAACCCTCTGAGCTCTTCGAGGAACCAGTGCTGAAGAATGGAGACTCATGCCATCCTCAATAAAGAGATGTTAATGCTCCATCTCTCCCTTTGCATTGCTGAATTAGTAGGGCTGACCACAGGCACATTTACTCTATAGCTAAGGACTCTGAAGTTTCAGGGCTCTCCCTTGCACAGACCTCTTCGAAGGCAGTGGAGGAGCCCCAGCAAGGTGTTAACATGATCGTAGGTTTCTGCAAAATTTGAAAAATCTATTTAAACTGTAACTGGTTAAGGTTGATGTGCCTTTCCTTTCTGACTTCTCCATCACATTTCCTTTTTTGTCAGGTAGCAGTGGAGAGGCCATGGACATTTGGGGATTGGCTAAGGAAGTTGAGTTAGGGATACATTTAGTGTGGGTTTAGAAAGTATACCTATGTGGTTTACAGTTAATTCTGTAAATAAATTATCCCTGTGTATGGTGTTATGGACTGAATTATGTGCCCCCCATCCTCCCAACATTCAATGTTAAAGTCTTAACCCCCAGTACACTTCAGAATGTAACTGTATTTGGAGATAAGGTCTTTAAAGAGGTAATAAGTTAAAACGAGGTCTGTAGGGTGGGTTCTAATACAATGTGACTGATATCCTTATAAGAGGAAATTTGGACACAGATGTGTGTGAACAGAGGGAAGACCACGTGAAGGCACAGGGAGAAGACGGCTATCTACAAGCCAAGGAGAGAGGACTCAGAATGAAAGCAACTTTCCTGACACTTTGATCTCGAACTTCTAGCTTCCAGAACTGAGAAATTAAATTTCTGTTGCTCAAGTCACCCAATCTGTGCTATTTTGTTATAGTGGCCCTATCAAACTAATATATATAGCTTTCAGGAATACTACTAATGTCACCAATTCAAAGTGCTGATGACATTAATCACTGCAAATTTGAAAGACTCCAAAATCTTATACCACATAAATGAAAGAAATTTCATAGAGGTTTCTCCAAGTTTGACAAAAATCCTAAAAATTTATGTGACATTATCACTTACAAGATGTGGTGAAATTTTTCTACATTATCAAGAATTTTAAAAATGTGATCAATCATGCCAGAAGACTAAGTTATCTTTCTTACTCTTTATAGAAAACACATATAATCATCATATAAAAAGGCTATCGAAGAGCATGCAGCCAAAATATTGTAGGAAAAAAATGTGTAGGTTTGTCAAGCAGGTAACTTTTTTTTTTTTTGAGACAGAGTCTCACTCTTTTGCCTGGGCTAGAGTGCTGTGGCGTCAGCCTAGCTCGCAGCAACCTCAAACTCCTGGGCTCAAGTGATCCTTCCGTCTCAGCCTCCCAGGTAGCTGGGACTACAGGCATGTGCCACCATGCCCGGCTAATTTTTTTCTATATATTTTTAGTTGTCCGATTAATTTCTTTCTATTTTTAGTAGAGACAGGGCCTCGCTCTTGCTCAAGCTGGTTTCGAACTCCTGAGCTCAAACGATCCACCCGCCTCGGCCTCCCAGAGTGCTAGGATTACAGGCGTGAGCCGCCACGCCCGGCCAAGCAGGTAACTTTTTGACAGCTTTTTAAAAACTGTAATTTGTCGACATCTCTTCTCATCGTAAAACAAGTATTCACTTTTGTGCCTGATTCTGTATTTGTGATTTTGCACTTATTTTCCTTAAAGAGGCTCCAAAAGTTGTATGCTTCAGGTACGAAAAACCCTGGGTCTACCTGGGACCAACCAAATGGATACGCTGAGTTTCTGTGCCATTTAGGGGAACCGTACTCCAGCATTCTGTGCCCTGTCTCCTAATACCCAAGGTGGAAGGCGGGGGAAGGCCGATTAGTCAGAGCTGCAAGTATTGAGGATTTGGGATAGACTGGGATAGCAAAAGCTGCACTGAAGGTGTCTGTGTGTGAAAGCAAGAGTTCAGACAAACCTACCACCAAGATGTGAGAGGTCTGCAGAGGCTAGGGCCACAGAGACACTAGGCTATAAGCCAGAGAGAGAACCGTTGGAAAACCCCACCTACCTCTCCTTGTGCTCCTCATGCTGACTCTACCCTTCAGCATGTCCGGCTTCGCTCACAACACATACCGAAGAGAGGGTGCTCTGTGGTGACATCATAACTTGTCCATTATGATGTAATAAGGAGCCATCTGATTATTCTCAGTCTAGGGCTTCCCTATTAGGAATGTCCTCATTTTTTCTGGTAATTAATTTCTTTCATCATTCAAGTGATGTGGGAGGCACTCCTGTTAGAACTTAATCTTTCTCAAGGACCCCTTCCTTTTATTATCTATTTCTATCACTCCATTCTGGATTAGACAGAAGTCTTTGCTTTCCCTCTCCGTACTTCTTGTCCTTTGCTTTAGGGTCGCCCTTGATAAGGAAAAGGCTTTGTTCTTCCCTCCAGTGCTTTAAGGAGCAGAATGTAACTCAGGTGGTCCCCTTAAGGAAGGAGTCCCCCACCCCAGGGAAAACACAGGGCTTTCCCCAAGCTGTTCCCTTTAACTGCACCAGCAATTGGTGCTGGATGCCAGGTAATGAAGAGCTGGGCCCTGGTGACTCTCCTATTACCCAAAATAGTGGTAGGATCCTGTTGAAGTGTCTTATAATTGGGCTGCCTGACTCCTCCATATCACCTGCCTTCCCAACTTCCACATAACCAGAGGACTCCAGCAGAAAGGGAACAGGACTTTTAAGAAATAAAATGACCAAGAAATGGAGGGGGGTCACGGAAGGAATCTTGCCTTTGGGTTTCTTTCCACCCTCAGCCCAAAACAAAGAATACTTCTGAATATCTTATGACACACTTTCTTTTTATATTTCAACTTTACTTCAAATGTGAGGTTTTATATACACAAGGGAGGGTGGTTGCATGAGGAAGCCGAAGTGAGGCACAATACTAGTGGGTTTGGGACCCAGTGCACACGGCTGTACTATGAAGGAATTCGGGGGGCTCTGGGAGGACCTAGAGAGAACAGTGGTTTGGGGGGGAATTCACATAGGAAACTTTCATTTCCTCCCTAAGTTAGCTATTCAAAAGGTCGATCATTTGGTCTGTTTAGCAGTCACTGCTCTTTGGCAGCATCAACAAAAGAAGTGTCAAGGCTGGGGACACAGAGAAAACTATCAGTCCCTTTTGTTTCTCTTTATGCCTGGATGGGGAAGGGAAGGGATGGAAACTAGTAGCAGAAAATGAAACATTTATGATGTTATCCCTTGCTATGAAAAATCATGGGTCTTTATAGAGACCTGTTTCTTAGTCTGGGAATCGGATGTGGCCAAGAGGCCTGGGTTTAAGCCCTGTCTTGAGCTGCACAAATTCTCTGACCCTGCTGGAGTCATTTTTCATCTCTGGACTGTGTCCTCATCTGTAGAGGAGCCTAGACCCAATAATCTCTAAAGACAAGCTTTTTCAGGTCTCTGATTCTATGACTTGTGAACTGCAAAAATCCAAATGAGCTCCAGAAAAACTCAGGAGTTAGAAGTAAGAGGATGTGGAAATCAGATTGGAAAATTGAAGAGTTAGGGTTTGCAACAAAGAAAAAGGATGAGCTCCATTCATAAAGAAAAACAAAAGAACAGAAGAAAGTCAGGCTATGGAACAGGTAAGTGTAGGAAGACATCCGAGGTCTGCATGACAGGAAAGAGCAAGAGTTCCTTCTGCACCGCCTCAAGGACCCAAGCCCCTGGCCATGGTAGTGTTTTCTCTTACAGCACTTCCCAGGCCATGACTATGTTATACCCCAAATTGCTCCTATTCATACAGTCATCAGTCTTTAGAAGAAGTTCACAGTTTACACCAAAATGCATAACACATAATAGGACCCCTAAAGATTCTGCCAAACTCTTGGTGTTTCCTGGGTCAGATGAGACTCAACCATTTGGGAGAAACCAGTGATTGCAGTTGTCTAGGTGTACTTTTCTTTGCTTTCTGGGGCTGTAAGAAATATGGATGAAAATTTTGGAGAGAGTAATGCAGGAAGGAAAGGGCATATTACCTAATCTCGGTTGATTTGCAGATGGTGGGGTTTGTGGTGGTGCTGCACCTGCTCAGCCCAAGGTGAGGAAAAACCAGGGGCCGGGGGGAAATCTCAGTGCTCATGTCGTGGGAGAGAAGTGCACACCAAAAGCATCAGGGCCAAGAATCCCTCCTGAGAATCTCAAAAGGACCAGGCACGCAAAAGCCATTCAAGAAATACTAGTTTATTCCCTATTTTACAAGGCTTGGTGGCACTGCTAGTTTGTAAGCCCAGGTTCAAAGAGGGAGGCACCCAGTATTTGTGTGTGTAACAAGGCAGCTCAGCCCAGGCTGAGGGGGAACTATCGGCTTATCCCCAGGCCCTGGGGCAGCTCAACACGGCAAGAACCAGAAAACTCAGGTGTTGTTCTATAAAGCTGAGAATGGGGATATGGGTGAGAATGGGGATATGGTACGTCTTACACAGAAAGAGCTCAGGAAACAGGATTATCCTTAGTTCTCTGCCCCCAATCAGAGTTTGCATTTACCCCTTCAGTATTATCAGGTCTCCCAGATAGGGCCCGAGCACAGACCATCCAGCAGTTGTCCTAGTTGGGAACCCTTCTGGTGGAAACATTAGAGAACTTGCCTGTTCAAGACTACTGCAGGAAGGGGGAGGGAGGTGGCACACCAACAGGTATAGAGGGTTGGAGAGGGCTGGGAGAGAATCCCAATGTATGGAAAGGCTAGAGTTTTAATAGGTTCCCAAGTTTTCTAGAAGGCAAGGTGGGGTGGTCCTTTGCTGATCCTACAGGGCTGGGACATTGGCGCAGGAGACAACAGCAAGCTCCCACAAGGAACAGATGAAGCCTGGGGCCCCTTGCCTTCTCCAGACCAGTTCGGGAGACTGGGAGGATGAGAAGGCAGAGCAGTCAGAAACTATGAGAAATGATACATTGCAAGATTTTAAATTTTGTTTTTAAAGGGAAAAAAATACAACATCATGGTTATGCGAGGCTCAGGAGATTTCCTGGGTTCATTATCCTAGTTTTGCCATTTACTAGCTATATGATCTTGAACAAATAACTGAGCTTCTCTGAGCCTGTTTCCTCATCTCTAAAACAGAGATAATGATAATGTTCAACTCAGGGTTGTCTTGAGCATGCATGCAAGACAGATTTTAGCAGGTAAGTGTTAAGTAAATGTGAGCTATCACCATTGTTAATATGACACGACAGTAATACATACATATTAGGCGAGAGATTATTACACACCGAGCATCAACCCGGTCTCCCTAGTATCCTCCCTTGGGCTCCTAATTGATGAATAAACAGTGTAGTGCTTGGTGGCTTCCAGTACAATTTCTCTCTTCACTTTGCTGGAACTTTGACCTGAAGGTGAGCCACAAGATGCATGAAATTCTTCCTGTTTTCTTCACAAGGTAAGGATGATGTTTAAATGGGCATTTGTTTGAGGAATGACCTGGGGGCTCCTCTCCTTCCATCTTCAAAGGATTAAGGCTGTGGACAGGAGGGGCACGGTAACAAACCCCACGCTTTGTTCTGAATGCATGTGTGGGCACTGTATGCCCCACCCCTTTCACTTAGCAAGGGGGGATCCAGAAATTTTTCTCTGAGAAATGATGAACAGAAACGGGTTTGGGAAGCTGGTTACCTGGGAGCTCCTTGTTCATCTGTAGCATCAGGTACTGCTTCTTTTCCTTCTTCTTCCTTCTAGAAGATCATCAAGAAGAAGCCTGAGGGAGGAAGGTGGAGCAACCATGGTCTTGGAGAAGAAGAAGTAGGTTCTCCACTCCTTCTGGAGGGAGAAGGAATAGCAGAGATCAAGGATGAAGAGGGAGGCAAATGGAAGTAGACAAAATGAAGGTAAGTACCCTATATATTGAAAGGAAAAGTGATGAGAAGGGAGAAGGACAAGGAAAGAGAGAGAAAAGCAAAGAGGTTAGGAATAGGGTGAAAGAAAAGGAACAACGAGCAGCCAGCAAAGGAACGGTTCCCATGTTCAGTTAACCAGGAGGAGTCACAGGCATGAATGTGGATGGGTGGAAGACGCCAGCTTTCCCGTTTCCCTTGCTAAGGGCATGGTGCAGACTGCCATCTTCTGGTGCATTTAATATTCAAGTTGCTTTGATTCTTGGTTTGGAATGATTTCTATTCCTTATGCCCATCATTTTTCATCCTCAAGAGAACCCTCAACATTGTTTCCTTTCATCTTTGGAGCTCTCACACATCATTTTCCCCAACACTCTGAGACACTTCCCCAAAGTTGTCTCAGAGCACCGACGCTGGAAGTCTGTGGGGGCAACAGCTCATCAGAGGATGAACTGTGGTTTGGAAGAGGCTCTGGAATACCCTGGGGCTGCAGGCTGCTTATGGGATGCTTCCTGGGCCCTGGAACATCGGTTCCAAAAACTAGAGGGCCCATCCTCAGCCCTAACCGGACACTCAGGGCGCTGTGAGTTCTGAACTGTAGCACTAGTGTGGCTTCTAATCTGCACTCTGCCAAGCACAGGTCATAAAATGTCAAACAAGAAGGAGCCTTAAGAGATCATCTAACCCAAATACTATATTCCAAGGGAAAAACCGGGGCACAAAGAAGTGAAGTAGCTTGCCCAAAGTTTTACAGCTAGTCAGTGATTTCCTTTTCTTCTGAGGCAGAAAGAAAAAATTGGAATAGTGATTCCCATGGTTCACCGTCCTTTAACAAACGCAGTCCATAAAGTACTTAGAGGTTATTAAAAGGCACCCCAGAAAGGTAAGGCTGGAATTTTTCTGGAAGCCCCTGAGTGTACCAACTGCTTAGGCACCTCATTATTTGGCTACAAGGCCAGCCCTGGAGCTGCTTTACCTCCATTTTAATCCCTTAGGCTGCCTGGAGGCTGGAGGAAGGAGCTCTGACTGCTGTCATCACTTGCCAGCCAGTCAATGGAGACTGAAGCTAGGAACTGTCAGGGGTGACAAGGGAATCCTGTCATAATGCAAGGTCCGGGGCAATGGCCAAGCTCCTGGGATTTAGCAAGGCAATTATGGCTGAGTTAAAGCTAGGATGGGCAGGAATGGGGGACCTGAGGTGGCAAAGGCAGGTAAGAAGAGGGAATGAGCTAGCAATCGAAATAACTTCAGCTGGGTGGGCTACTTCACATTAACACCTCCTCAAGTCCAAAAAGGACTTTGCCGTCAACTGCCTAGGCCAGATTGGCCTACTCACTTAAAAGAAACTCACCATCTTCCCCATTTTTCTAGTCCCTGCAGCGCCCTTTTGGGTGTCCTTTCTCCCTATGCTTTGGGTTCCTTCCACTCACATCCAACCAGCGTTTTCCACCCCAATGTCCCCGAGCTTCGTTGATTCCGCCCAACCCCCGCGCACCCCTTCGATTTCTCCCATCCTCCTCGCCCTCCCCGACTTGACTGTCTCTGACGGCTTCCTGCCAATCTTGGTTTCTCCCATTCCTCCCCGCCACATCGGGTTCCCCTCGCCCCCGGGTGCCTTTGGTTTTTTCCGCCGTGGGCCGCAGGCGCCTGGTCTCAGATAAAGTGGATCCAGCCCTGGGGCTCCGGGGCTCCGCCACTGCCCGGGTGCTCAGGCCCACGTAGAGCATAGTCACGGCCGCCGTTGTTGTCCCAGAACTCGCGACCTGTCACACGGTAGCGCAAGGCGAAGAGCAGGGCGCCCCCAATGGGCGGCGCGGGCAGGCGGAAGGCGAAGCGGTCGGCGCGCGGCGGGGGCGGGGCCGGGCCGGCGTAGGCGGCGGGCGCCTCGCGTTGGCTCCGCCAGCCGTCGGCGCTCCAGCGCACGCTCACGCGCTTCTCGTAGGCCAGGTCCAGCACGCGCGCGCTCCCGGCCACGCCCAGCGGGCCCGCCTCGGCGCGTTCCAGGCAGATTCGCTGCGCCTGCAAGCGGGCGGCGAAGCCGGGCTCGCTGGCCGGCTCCAGGGCGGCGCGCGCCTCCTGGGGGAAAGAGAAAAAGGGGAGAAAGGAGCCCAGGGCGAAGAGGGGGAGGGGCAGGGGGCGGGTCAGAACGAGGCACTGGACCAATCAGAGGCCGACCCCGGCGTCCCGGCCGGCGGAGCGGGACTCAGCTGCAGGGGTGCCCCAGAGCCACAGGCCAATGGGGCCCCCAGGGGATTAGCAAATCTAAGCCCAGGGATGGGGATGGAGATGGGTGTTCCCTGACTAAGCCACGCCCGCCGCGGCCGGCTGGGGGAGGTCCCCAGGAGGGGGCGTGCCCCTGCCGCCTACCTGGAGGCCGCGGGCGCGGGGCTGGCACGGAGTGAAGTGGCGGAGGGCGTCCCTCTGCAGTTGGACCTGCACGTGGCGGGGCACCCGGGGCAGCTCTCCCGGGCGGAAGCGGCGCACGGCGGCCAGCTCCAGCCCCAGCGCGTCGGCGAAACGCACTCTCTTGCGGGTGTCCGGACTACGGCTGCGGGGCGCCCGGGCCCCGCCTCCTCCAGCGGGCGCAGAGCGGGCCCGGCGACCCCGACTTGGAGCGTGAGCGCGGGATCGGGCCCCGAGCCGCGTCCCGCCCTCGCCTTGCTCCTCCTCCGGCTCCTCCTCGAGGCTGGGCCGCTGGCTGCGGTAGTAGGCGCGCTCTGTCAGCGCAGCGATAAAGCTCAGGTTGCGAGGGATGTCAGTGCGGGGGGGCCGCTCGCGGGACATGGTCCCCCCGCACTGGCGGGGCCAGCCCGAAGCGCCACCGCGCTGCCCTCCCTTCCTCTCTCCCGCCCGCCCCGCGTCGGTGCAGAAGTCGCAGGGCCCGCTTCAGCAGCCCCTAGCCCTTGCGTACTCTCCTTGCTGTCACCTCCAGGATCCTCCACCGCCGGTCGCTGTGCCTCGCCTCAGTGACCACTTTCCCTCCCTTTGGCGGTCAGCTCCTAGGGTCTTCAGACCATCACATCCTGCCTCCTGCGAGTGTCTGCTCTGAGCGTGCGCTCAACGGCGCTCACCCTCGGGTTCCGCGGTCCTCATGGCCCTGGCCCCCGCCCACAGCCCTGTGACAGGTGGCTCCGCATCTGCCTCTGCTGCTGCACCAGGAGGCGGGGACTCCACTTCTTCAGTCCCGACTGAGGCCACTCAGCCTTTTTTCAAGAAGTCCTCAACTTCATCCGCACGGCACGGGAAGGGTTAACGCAGGGAGGAAGGAATAACCTTTCCTTTTCTTGCTGGGGAAGGTTCAAAACACCCAGCATGTGACTTTATCTAAAGGGCTCACCGTTTTCTTTTCTTAAACTTAGGCTCCAGGTTAGGGAGGGGGTAGCGGTGGGTGCAAAGAAGGAAAGGTCATGAAAGCTGGGTGGAGTCTCTGAAAGAGAAGGTGAGATGTGGCACTCAAAAGGGGTAGGGGGCAGGGGGCGGGGGTGGCTGAACACTGCCCGTTGGAAAGAGTCCAAAACTGAGAATTGTGGAAAAACCTAGCTTCTAGACCCACCTCTGGTGCTATTTAGCTGTATGACCTTGAGCAAGAAACAAATTCTTTGGACCTCAGTTCTCTTATCTGTAAAAAGTGGGTTAAGCCAGGCAACTGTGGTTCAGGCCTGTACTCCCAGCACTTTGAGAGGCCAAGGCCGGAGATTAGCTTGAGGCCAGGAGTTAGAGAACAGCCTGAGCAAGATCAAGACACCATCTCTACAAAAAATAGAAAAATCAGGCGTGGTGGCAGGTGCCTGCAGTCACAGTTACCTGGGAGGCTGAGGCAGGAGGATCGCTTGAGCCCAGGAGTTAAAGGCTGCAGTGAGCTATGACGATGCCACTGCACTCTAGCCCAGGTGACAGAGTGAGACCCTGCCTCAAAAAAAAGTGAGTTAGAGTTCTGATTTCTAATCCAACTGTAAGCCTTTTGAGAGCAGGGGTTGTCTGATTCATGGTGCGTTTTAGTACATGGTAGGCCCTTAAACGATTGAATGAAGGAGCACTTAACACCTCTTAGAGCTGGGACTGTGCGCTTCCGAGAAGGGCAAAGAGCTGGCTTTTTGCCCATTCATTTTTTTCTGCATTAGTAAAAAAAAGGTTTTTAGTTTTTTCGAACTTTCCTACTGATCATATATAGCACTTACAATGTGCTAGGTACCATTGTAAGAGTTTTACAAATATTAACTCATGTAATACAACCATCATAGGAATAGGGAGTTTTATTATGTCTGTTTAACATAGGAGAAAATCTACAGAAGGGATAGGACTCTTGCCCAGGGTCACATAGTTAATGATTGGGGAGCTGGGATTAGGACCTCAGCAAGTCCAGCATTAGAGTCCACCCTCTTATCCCCTTGGTTACATAAGATTAAAATATTTAATGATAATTGTTAACATCTTCAGAGAATTAAAATAGAGAGAAATGAAATCTCTGAATTTAAAGCATCAGGATAGTTTAATTGTTAAATCACAAGTGACTTAAATTGGAAACAAACTGTGACACATATATTAACACTATTTTATTATTTCACAATTCATTCTTGTTTGCATCGCACTAGTATTAACCATAGCAATGCTGTTTAGCCAGGACTCATTTTTAAAGCAATATTTTTATTTTCTTATTTTAAACATATATATAAAATCCATGGACATATTCTCTTCATATCTTAGGGTGTAAAATAATCACACATTAATTTATATTACAGTCAGGCGGTTTAAAACAGTCTTCTTTGCTCTGGTAAATTATGAATCACTCACTAAATTACCTATTGGATACAATGTATACTATTTGGGTGACTGGTACACTAAAAGCCCGCATTTCACCACTATACAGTTCATCCATGTAACAAAAAACCATTTGTACCCCCTAAGTCTACTGAAATTTTTTTAAAAAGCCAAGAAGAAAAAAAATATGTATCACTGAAATAAAACACATTAGGTTCAAGACCAGCCTATATGGCCACAGGCTTTCTGGTAAAGGCTCTGTTGCCTTGTCCACAGGCTGAGTTGCCATCCCTAGGCTCTGGGGTATTGGTCTGAGAAGATCCTTGAGGTACATAGCTTCGAACCAGGTATAAGTCGTGTTGGTCCAGTGGCTCTGTTTGCCTGGCTGCTCGGACTGACACTGAACGTTTATTCCAAATCAGTTTTTATTTCTTAAACAGCTGCTGTAGTAATCTTCAGACGTCTAGCTGGGACTGCTCAATAACTGGCCAGAGGCATTGATTGATTGATTCAGTCAACATTTGCTGAGGGCCTATTAGGCTATGAGGACACGAAAGTGAGTACAACTCAGTTCCTGCTCTTAAGGAGCTTCTAAATAAATGGGCGGACAGAAATATTAATATACGTGGGTCTTCTAAGACATTAACTTGAAATATGTTTTTTTATTTCAAGTAAATGTCTTAGAAGAAACCAGGATTGCAAATAAAGGCCTTTAGAGAACTTTATTCTCTAAAGAATGTGGCAGCCTTGCTGGAGGCAGCTGGAATGATCAGCCTAAGCGCAAAGAAGAAATGAGGATGGTTGAAAGGATATAGCCATTAAGGAGTGGAATAGGCTGTGTTTAGAGGAGAGAACTGAGTGTGTACTTGTAAATGGTGTAGATTCAGACTGTGAGAACAACATTGACTACTCGAAGGGGAGAGGTGGTCTTGAAGCAAGAGTGTCAAAGTTAAGACAAACTTTCAGGTCAGACAGAAGGAGATGGGAGCCCCAGCTTCTTATCAGTATATGGCTTTGGGCAAATTATTTAACTTCTCCAAACCTCAATATACTCTTAAAGAAAGCACTTAGCACCTATCTAGTAAGCCTGCAAAACGTGTTAGCTGTTACTATTATTGTTGCAGGGAAAACCTTGCTTCTCTAGTGACCATAAGGGCAAATGAGAATGCCAAGGCCTGGATTAGAGGTAGAAGCAAAGGGAACCAGCAGGAAAGGAGGAGAATTTGGTTGCCTCTTTCTGGCCTTTGGGGCTCTCTCCAATAGAGCTGAAGGAAGTGCCAGTTCCAAGAGCCCAGGGACGTGCCCAGTCAGATATGCCTGTGCGTGCCCTCATGTGCATCCGCTGTGGTCAGACTGTGAACTGCCCTGTATGAATATACTGCCATTTATGAATAATAGAGATATGAATGTAATCTGGAAAGATAAACATCAACCTTAACATTGGCAAGCTACAGGGAGGGAGGTGGAATTAGGCGTGTGTGTGTGTGTGTGTGTGTGTGTATTTGGAAACTTGTATTTTATTACTGTGTACCTCTTTTTTTTTACTTGTCACTGACTTGAAGGCCATGAACCTCTATGTTGTTTGATTTTCTTCATAAAGAGAATGAATTCATATGTTGGGTAAAAAAATTAAAATAAAATCAATCTGATTACAAAAGAAGAAGAAGAGGAGGAGAGGGAGGGCGGAGGAAGAAGAAGAGGAGGCAGAAAAGTACCTGCAAAAACTGCTTGTGATCCAAGTCCTGGTTCCCTGATGCCTGGCTGAAGTCCTAGCCCACAAAGAGGCCACTGGGTTAAAGGTCTTAGGGAAAATAGATGGGAAAGGTTTAGTGTCCGCGTGGTGTCTGTTAGTCCCACAATGGTAAGGCACCTGGCAGACAGTTCCCAGTGTCATGGGAGCTACTCCTCTTTTCCAGGCACACAAGCCAGAGCTGGAAAAGTTCAACAAGTGCATGGAACATCGGAGACCTTCCAGAAATGCCGAATTTGCTCCTAGATGTCCTGAGGGCCAGTGCTCTTCTCTGGGCAGCCTCGAGGCTCAGGAGCCACGGTGCCCTCTCAGTCCAGCCCTGCTTTGCCTTCGGCAGCCCTCTCTCTTCCCGAGTTGTGGCCCTTCCCAGGCCTGCGTCCCAGCCCCGCCCCTCTCTCTGGACGCATCTCTGGGCCCCATCATCACCCGGCGCCGGGCCCTCCCTCTTGCCCCCCCCTTCTCCTCCCTCCTTGCTTCCCTCCCTTCCTCCCTCTCTCCCTCCCTGCCAGCTCCTGCACCAGGAAACAGCCCGGATCCCGGCAGCGGCCTGACCCGTGAGATCCCTAACCTGGCAGGCGGGCGGGGTTGGAGACAGGCTGAGGTCGGGGGTAAGGGAGGAGCTGGGCCTTTGGGCTGCACTGGGGGGAGCTGGGAGTAGAGATGGTGTGGCAAGAAGCCCTTGGCCCTGGGTTTCCCGGGAGGACAGTCATTAAACATGGATTCGGCCACACAGCTGGTAGAGCGTTGGGGGCAGGGACCCAGGCCCAGGAGCTGCAACCCCAGCCCTTCTCAGGGCAGACCCTGATCCCTGGGCTTCCCCGCCTAGTTCTGATCTCCTCCTCCCCTTCCCAGGGCTCCAGGCTGGCTGGGAGGATGAAAGGCCCCAGCTGGGGGCTCCTTGCCACCAGTGCTGGGTCCTAAGAGCTGCCATCCAGGCTGGGTGAGTGACCCCTTCCTTTCCCTGTCCCGGGCAACCCTTTGCTTCTCCCACCTTTCTCTTCAGTCCCTGTCACCTCCCCATCTTGTGCCTCTGCCAACATCTTCACATCTTGCTTCTAGGGAGGTCCTAAGCCCCTTCTTCTAGCCAAGAAGGTGTGGACTGTGGTGGGGGTGGGGTGCATAGGGGTGGTGTTGTAGAGCTGGTGTTATCTTATTATAAAAAGATCCTAAAGTATTTTAAACATAAAATCTACTTGTTTTACGTTTAATTTGGCATATTACGAATTTAATGGCCAGCCCCTCAGGTCCTGCCGCTACACCATGACTTAATTCCCTTGTTCTTGCTCCTTCCTGTCCAGTGGTCTCAGGGCATTTCCTCCCCTCTCCCTGTCTCCCTGGGTTAGACAAACCGGAAATGCCCCTTCGTGTGTCTCTGTCCATATGCTATTCATGCATTTATGCCAGTCTTTCATCCTTGCCTCTTACAGCCGCCCGGATGGCGACCCCAGCCTCAGCCCCAGACACACGGGCTCTGGTGGCAGACTTCGTAGGCTATAAGCTGAGGCAGAAGGGTTATGTCTGTGGAGCTGGCCCGGGGGAGGGCCCAGCAGCTGACCCGCTGCACCAAGCCATGCGGGCAGCTGGAGATGAGTTTGAGACCCGCTTCCGGCGTACCTTCTCTGATCTGGCGGCTCAGCTGCATGTGACCCCGGGCTCAGCCCAGCAGCGCTTCACCCAGGTCTCCGATGAACTTTTCCAAGGGGGCCCCAACTGGGGCCGCCTTGTGGCCTTCTTCGTCTTTGGGGCTGCACTGTGTGCTGAGAGTGTCAACAAGGAGATGGAGCCACTGGTGGGACAAGTGCAGGAGTGGATGGTGGCCTACCTGGAGACACGGCTGGCCGACTGGATCCACAGCAGTGGGGGCTGGGTAAGAAGCTTCTCGATTGCCGCTCTGCACATCCCTCCGCAAAGCTGTCTCCAGGGGGAAGGTGCAGGCTGTGATTGGAGGCTGGGGCAGCCATGCTGGGAATGAGGCATGGGGGCTGAGTCTCCCTGTTTGGGTGGAATCAGACTGAGAGATGCTTCACTGTAGGCATCACACTGGACTCTGCTCTCCAGGGCTGCCATGCAGTGATCACTGGATGGGCTCATGGTCCCAAGCAGAGGACAGATACACAGTCCTGGAGCAGTGCCTACAGGGAAATGGTGTCAGGAACTTTGTACACCTGAGTACATGGCATGGGAGGTGGGGAGGATCAGGGATGGGTGCTGATCAGGAAAGCCTTGGCAAAGGATGCCAGTTCTGAGCAGAATTTTTTAGCAAGGAAAGGATGGGGCTCACTTGAGGCAGAGAGGGCAAATGAGCCCAGCGCTTGGGGTAAGGGGTGGGGGTGCACTCCCAGGGATCAGAGGCTTGCAGCCAGCGGAGCTTTGGCTGGAGAGGAACTGGGTATGGGGTAGTGCTTGCAGTGGATGGAACTGGAACTCTTCCTCTCCTCTTCTCTCCACTCTTTCCTCTCCTGATATCCCTTTCTCCTTTCTCTCCTACTTCCCTTCTCTCCCACAGGCGGAGTTCACAGCTCTATACGGGGACGGGGCCCTGGAGGAGGCGCGGCGTCTGCGGGAGGGGAACTGGGCATCAGTGAGGACAGTGCTGACGGGGGCCGTGGCACTGGGGGCCCTGGTAACTGTAGGGGCCTTTTTCGCTAGCAAGTGAGAAAGTCCCAGGGCCAGGTGGGGCTAGGTATGGCTGGGGGCCAGGAGAGCAGGAACAGAACAGAGAAATGCCCTTGGAAGAAGTGGAGCGAATGGGTGGGCGGACATGGAACAGGGATGGGCAGGGGAGAGGTAGTGTGTGAGGGAGCTGAGTATGCCAGGCAGGCAATTGGAAGAGTGAGCTGGAGACACTGGGGAATGTTTTGGGAAGGTCAGGGGAGCAGGAGATGGAGTCATTCCAGGGTTGGGGGGGAGGTGGGAGGGATCATGCCTATAGGTGTGGGCACGTGAAACTACCTGGAGCCTGGTTTGCAGCCCTGAGGAAAGTGGACTTTCATAAGGGGTTGTGTCTCCATTGGATGCCTGGGATTTGGGGAACGCAGAAGGCACATCCCTTTGGAGTGGAAACTCAAGGTTCTCAGGTGATAGGGAGAGGTGGCTGTGACAGTGGGCTGCTTGGACACACGTGTGCATGTGCACGCGTGCTTGTGTGCATGCTGGGCTGCTTGTCTAATCTGGTGGTGGCGGGATTCCTCAAGGAGAAAACATTCCTTCTTGTAATGGCAAGAAGAAGGGGCAGTTCTCTGTCCCTCCTCCCAACCTTCCTCCCACCCCCACATTTCCCCTCCCCTTGCCCTGATGCCAGAAAGTCGTCAGCAGGACTTTGGAGACAAGAACGGTTTTGCAGCTGGCCTCATTCCTTCATCATCCCCCTTCCTTGTGCATCTCACACTTGCTGCTGCCTCCTGGGCTCTGACAGAAGGACAGGGCTGTGGAGACCTGGTGGGTGGAGGCTTAGGTAGCTGGACTTGCCTGCCACCCTCCCCTCCCACTGGGGCACAATGGTGCCTGAAGTGTACCCTGTCTCTGGGACCTCTGTATCCAAACTGAAACTCTAAATTGGGGCCCTAATTTTCCTTTTGAGGGGGTGGACATAAATGCCAATCTAGAATACACTCTAGGTCCTGCACTGTGTCTCAGTGAGACTGTTGATGCCTTGAGAGGACCATTCCAGCTCTGAACCCCATGGGTGTGAGGGTGATGGGTACTCCATGACTGGCCTATTCTGTGTGGTGGGCTTTGGTGCTGCTTTATCGGGGGCCAGGAGTATGGGTTATGTTTTGTTTGAAACCACGCTGTTTGCATGGGTGTTACTTGTCTGTACCTCAGAGTCTGAGGATAACTTTAGAACTCACAGTCCTCTAGAACAGATTTGGATTATAGCTTTTTCTTTTGAGGAAGAAATGATTCACTCCAGTTGCATGCCCTGAGCCAGACCTCACTGCTGCACTTTCCAAGGTGCTAAAATTGCTGCTTTCCAATGCTGACTTTCAGAAACAGTGCTCTAGAACCCTGACCGTGATCCTGAGCACTGATCAGCTTAGCTAGACCATGGTTGACTCTTCTTGGAGATTTTCACTTGGTCCCAGAATGTGGCAACATAGTTGTGCTTGGTAGAATGTGGGATCAAACTGGCCTCAGGGGTTTAGTCCAGACTTTTGCTTTTGAGAGAGGGCTGCACTTTTTAATGGTATTTATAGGGGAGGTGGTTGACTGCATGTGCTACTTGGTCTGTTGTGAGTATGCTGATACCAGAAACTCAGAGCTGGTCTGTGGCAAGCAGTGGGGTGGGGGGTCTCTGACTTTGCTCAGGACAAACTAGGCCAGTGGTTTTCAAACTGCTTGGCAGAGCCCTGAAGTTTCCTAGGGGTTGCCTCAGGAGTCCTTGGGGAGATGAAGGGGGTAGGGGGACAGAGCAGGCTGGGCAACTTGCCCTCAAACAGAACAGCTCCCCTTGTAGCTGTCTTACGTATCGGGGTTCAGGGTAAGATTTTATTTGCATTAAGGGGTTTATTGCTAAAAAAAAAAAAGTTGGAAAACCACTGACTAGATCATCAGCTCCAAATTGGAGCCTGTGCTCCCTCAGGTTTGGGGCAGACTCTTCACCCTACCCTCTACCACAGGATGCCATCCCGGTTAGCATTCCTGCAGGCCTTTAGCAAACAGGGGCAGCAGGGACCATGGC
The DNA here is from genome assembly GCA_004363605.1 of Indri indri. Taxonomy (NCBI): domain Eukaryota; kingdom Metazoa; phylum Chordata; class Mammalia; order Primates; family Indriidae; genus Indri; species Indri indri. Next base: position 18,554 of record RJWJ010016086.1, read on the forward strand.
CAAATCACCAAAATGTTCTGCTCTGAGGCCCTCACACCTGGGTGGAAGGAGAGGCTATTTTCTGAAAGGGTAAAGGGCTTGGTCTGGATTCCCAGAAGTATAGCTTGGATGGGACCACAGTGGGTAGTTTTGACCTGTCCTGCCCTTCTTAGTTTGAGGGGCAATGGAAACCCCAGAGACTCTTCTGTCAGGGAAAACTAGGGACTCTCTTTTAGAGCCATATAGTTGCTTGGGATTAGCTCTTGGCCAAGATGGCTGAGTATGGCTCCCAATTTTTAAATCCATTTCATTTTTTAAAAAAATAAGGGAAATAAATATAATTGCCATTTTCGAAGATAAAATAGGTGGAGAGGGTGTTTCTTGCTCTCCAGAGCCCAAAGGGACAAATAGGGACTTTGCTTAGGCCAAGGAAGGAGCGGAAATAGGGCAACTCGGTCCTGAGATTATTAATCCTCCTCTCCCACTCCACTCCCCACTTATTCTAGGGCATACATACACTATTTTACTTTTTTAAATCATAAAACAACAGAACAGATTTGGTTAGTTTAGAAGAAAAGAAGAAGCTCTATAAATATAAATATATATTCCTGTATTTTTATTTAATAATTTATAAATACCAACTTCATTTGACTTTTATTTTTGTGTAATATGTAATTGTCGTATTAAAAAAATAAATAAAGCCCAGAGTTTAATGAGAAGGACTGAATAGGGTTTGTGACTTCTACACTGTATAGCCTGGGGTTAGGACATTCCTTGATCTAATCATCTCTTCATGACCTTGTTAAGGGCAAGAATTAGATTAACAGGGATTTGGGAAGTGCTGGGATAATTAAAAAAAAATATCAGAGTTGTTCCCCCATCCTCCTCACCCTACTCCCACCGTGGCCAAATGCCCAAAGCCAAGAACTCCATCTATCCCAACCCAAGCCTCAAGAGGGTATGTATATATGGTATATATATTTAAGACTGCCACGAACAAGAAACAAAACAAAACAAAGAAAACCTACCAAAAATCTCTGTGTGATAGTAATGAAGTTCCCAGTGTGGTTCAATTTCTAATCAGAAGTGGGCGGTAATGAGCATTTCCCCGTGATGCCCGGCTGCCTACTTCAGACTTAAAATAGGTCTGGCAAAAATGGAGCCCCTGCTTCCTTTCTGGGTCCCCTGAGACATTTGGTTTCAGCCATTTTAATGCAAACTGCTAAATTGGATGGAATCTCCAGGAATATTCAGCCCATCCCTTTGTACCTCTAGTCCAGGACCACACCAAAATCATGTCTGACAGGAATAGTGATCCTAATTTTAAATTTCAGGTGGGAATTCCTGATCTTTCTATAATCCAGTGCAATAAACTGGGTATTTGGGTTTATGTGTTAAATTGTGAGAAATGTTAATTGTTTAGAGGAATCCAGTGTTGCCTCTATTCTCTACCTATTGAAAAATCTATGGGGGAAGCCATATTAAAATCAGAGAGTGGTTTGATAAATTTGGCACTAGGGGAAAAGGCATTAGATGTTCCTAATAGTTAATATCATCAGGTATGATAGTGCATTTATCTCCACTGCAATGTGATTGATTTGATGATTGATTTGCCTAGTTCCAAAAAGCATTTGCAACATCTTTCTATGATACAAAAGACAAAACAATAGGAAAATGTAGATTTTTAAAGTATAGAGGTAAAGGGAAAATTGAAATATTACAATAAGATGACAGCAAAAGGAAAATTAATGCACAGAAAAGCATTCTATAAGTAGTGTTCCCAAATACTAAAGCTAGGCTATGAATTCAGCTCTGTGCTTTTTGGCAGCTAAAGCAAAATGAAAAATACAGTGAAGTTCACATTCCTCTTAGGATTTATAAAAGCCTACCAGTTACTCAAGAGAGGCAAAAAAATTTTTTTTGTGTGTGGCTTTTCTGAGAAGACACTGAATGATATAGTGGACACTACCCTCTGTGACACCTAATAGCAAATATGATGTTGAGTTTTGTACCACTGTTTCTGCTAAAAACACCAAATGGGGATTCAGAAGATCCTAAGCTTATTCTATCAGGCCCATCGCAATTTAGGTCAAATATGCTGCTCTGTGATGGTCTGGTTTAATTAGGTATAAACTTCAGACTATCTAAAGGGACACATGGGTTATGTTTCCTTCAGGCAGTTCTCCATGAATGTTATTTCTTCAAATGACACTTATGATAAAGTCGGGCAACAATTAGTTATAATTTCTTGCAAATGGATGGATTGTAGATATTCTGTGTTTTTACTTAATAGCAGATCCTTTGAAAACTTTAAAAGCTGCCTTAAATGTGGATATAGGAAAGATAGAGGAATAAATTATTTTAAAACTCAACCAGGAAACATAACATAATAGAATGCTACGTAGTTGTTTATTCATTCAATCATTCATTCATGCAGTAAATACTCAAGCATCATCTGTGTGCCAAGCACACTTCTAGGCACTGAGGTAAAGCGAACAGACACAAATCCCTGTCCACGTGTTGTTTACATTAGTAAGGGAAACAAACAAAAAATAAATACATTTCATAATGTGTTAGAAGGTGATGAATACTATAGAAGAAAATAGTTCATTGAAGGGGGGATGTGTGTATATATGCACACATATGTACATAGATTTCAAGTGTAAGTTGAGTGGTGAGGGAAGGCATGAAAAATTAGAAAAATATATTTATTGACATGGAAAGATGCTTCTGTATATTGAAAATTCAGGAAAGGTATATGCCAAAATATCATTAGTGATTATCTCTGGGTGGTAGATTTTATGGGTGATTTTATTTTGTTCTTTTTGCCGTCAGTATTTTCTGATTTTTTTGATAATGAACACATACTTCAATATATCAAAATAAGTTTTTCAGTTACAAAGTTTTTAAAAAGTTAACCAAGCAGGCCAGGCGCGGTGGCTCATGCCTGTAATCCTAGCACTCTGGGAGGCTGAGGCAGGTGGATTGTTTGAGCTCAGGAGTTCAAGACCAGCCTGAGCAAGAGCGAGACCCGTCTCCACTAAAATTAGAAAGAAATTAATCGGATAACTAAAAATATATAGAAAAAATTAGCCGGGCATGGTGGCACATGCCTGTAGTCCCACCTACTCAGGAGGCTGAGGCAGAAGGATCGCTTGAGCCCAGGAGTTTGAGGTTGCTGTGAGCTAGGCTGACGCCACGGCACTCTAGCCCAGGCAACACAGTGAGACTCTGTCTCGAAAAAAAAAAAAAAAAAAAAAAAAAAAAAAAAAAAAAAAAAAAAAAAAAAAAAAAAAAAAAAAAAAGAAAGAAAAGAAAAAAAGTTAACCAAGCAGAATGGAAATTAAGCAGCCCAATAGAGCTCCTTCACATTTAAATGGCCATCTGACTTCTGTGCAAGGGCAGACCTAGGGAGTTAAGGTAAGGTAGGCAGGGCCAGACCACATTAAAAGATAATTGCAGTCTGCTCCAAAATACAGGTGAGTAAACGAGAAAGGCTCCAAGATTCTTTATCAGCACTGTCCAATAGGAATATAACGTAAGCCACATAAGTAGTTTTACATTTTCTAGTAACTTCATTAAAAAAGCATTCATTATATTTTATTTAGCCCAGTATATAAAAAAATTATGATTTCAACACGTTATTAGTATTAAACAATTATTAATGAGTTATGTCAAATTCTTTTTTTCATACTAAGTCTTCAAAATCTGGTGTGTATTATAAACTTTCAGCACATCTCAAAACAGACTACTCATGTTTCAAGTGTTCAATAGCCATGTGTGACTAGTGCTTATCATATTAAACAGTGTAGTTCTAGATCATAGAGAATTATTGTAGCCTGTAAAAATTCACAGCAGGAGTTGGCCAGGTGTCGTAGCTCACGCCTGTAAACCTAGCACTCTGGGAGGCCTGAAGCAGGAGGATCACTTGAGGTCAGGAGTTCGAGACCAGCTCTGAGCAAGAGCAAGACTGTCTCTACAAAAAAAAGAAAACAGCCAGGCATGGTGTCTGCGTGCCTGTAGTCCTAGCTTCCCCCGTGGCTGAGACAGGATTGCTTGAGCCCAGGAGTTTGAGGTTGCAGTGAGCTCTAAGATAACACCACTGCACTCTAGCCAGGGTGACAGAGCAAGACAATGTCTTAGGAAAAAAAAAGAAAAGCAGAAGTTAAAAATGGGGATGAAACTACCAAAGGGCCAAATATTTACATTGTTTAGTGAGGAAAACTTTTTTCCATCTAGGCAGAACTGGAGATGCCCTCACCCATTTTTACTGCTTACTTCTCCTTTTCTCAACCCACTGACAATTCCTTTCTATTAACGTATTTTTCTCTCTTCTGGGGCACAACATCATTGGAGCTTCAGTTTTTCTAAACTCCAGAGTCCTCTATTTATAAGTTATTACTTAAAGAGAATCATACTCAAAATGGGTGAATCTCACACCAGTGTATACTAATTTAAAAAAAGTTCATTCTCAGAGGAAAATTTATCTCTTTGTTATTCTCTACGCACCAACAGGCAAGATATTGATATTAAATAAGATCATTCATTCAGTTAGCACTTATTGAGCACAGAGTGATAGTCAAAGGAAATACAAATATAATTAAGATGGTATCTTTGCCTTTTTCAGTTTATAGTCCAATAGAGAAGGATCTTAATTTACAAGCCATCATTCAAATATATGTATATTTTTTAAGAGACAGGGTCTTGCTCTGTCACCCAGGCTGGAGTGCAATGGTGTGATCATGGCTCACTGCAACCTTGAACTCCTGGGCTCAAGCAATCCTCCTGCCTTGGTCTCCCAAAGTGCTGGGATTATAGGTGTGAGCCGCCATGCCCAGCTCAAATATTTTTTTAAATGTGCTTGTTTTTTTGAGACAGTTTAGAAGGTTGGGGTGATTTTTAAAAAAAATTTGTAGTGACTGTGGAGAATCTGTGGAACATAAAAGTTTTTTTAATGCTTACATTTGCCTTTTATTGCTAGATTTCTCTATTTGGCCTATTAGGAGAACACAGAAAATTATAAAGAAACAAATTAATCATGATCCTACTACCCGGAGAAAATACTATTAACATTTTAGCATATTTCTTTCCAGTCTTTTATCTGTGCTTTTATGAGAATACTGTACATACAATTTTGTAAACTGCAATTCTGCTTACCATTATATTGCAAGCAATTTTCCTTGTCATTAAAATGTTTTGAAGACATAATGATTATATAAAATTACACCTATGTCTATACAATAATTTTAATGCCCACTTGGACATTTGAGTTGTTTATATTTTTCACTTTGATAAATATCTTTATTACAAATGTTTTTCACTTTTTGCTTACTTCTTTACAAAAGATTATAAGAAATAGTATTACTGGGTTAAAAACCTAAAAATTTTAAAAGCTTTTGGTATATATTGCCAAAGAATAGAAAATTTGTACTGGTTCTTGTTCCTTTTTTCCCCCATGCTCATTCAAAAAAAAAAAAAAATCAAGTGTATACAGTTGGGAAGAGTTGGGTAAAAGAAATATAAAAAAAGGAAAGAAAAAATCAGATATACATAGTTGTAATCATACTTTATATACAATTTTACATTCTACTTCTTTGGCTTAACAAAATTATCATTATTATTATTTTTTGAGACAGAGTCTCACTTTGTTGCCCAGGCTAGAGTGAGTGCCGTGGTGTCAGCCTAGCTCATAGCAACCTCAAACTCCTGGGCTCATGCGATCCTCCTGCCTCAGCCTCCCGAGTAGCTGGAACTACAGGCATGCGCCACCATGCCCAGCTAATTTTTTGTTTCTATTTTTAGTTGACTGGCTAATTTTTTTTTTCTATTTTTAGTAGAGATGGGGGGGTCTCACTCTTGCTCAGGCTGGTCTAAAACTCCTGAGCTCAAGCGATCCTTTCGCCTTGGCCTCCCAGAGTGCTAGGATTATAGGTGTGAGCCACCACGCCTGGCCAACCAACAAAATTATTTTTGCATGTTTATCACAAACTGTGTAAACCTTTTAATAGGTACATAATAATCTTTGATTGGACGTAATTATGGTTTTCTTAAACTTTTGTCTAGTGTTAGAAGTTAGTTTTTTCCAATTTTCAGGATCATACATAATATAATTTTTGTGTATTAAAGCAAACCTTATAGAAGTTTTTTTTTTTTTTGAGACAAAGTCTCACTCTGTTGCCTGGGCTAGAGTACCGTGGTGTCAGCCTAGCTCACAGCAACCTCAAACTCCTGGGCTCAAGTGATCCTCCTGCCTCAGCCTCCTGAGTAGCTGGGACTACAGGCATGCACCATCATGCCCGGCTAATATTATATATATATATATTTTTTTTTTTCAGTTGTCCAGTTAATTTCTTTCTATTTTTTTAGTTGAGACGGGGTCTCACTCTTGCTCAGGCTGGTCTCAAACTCCTGAGCTCAAATGATCTGTCTGCCTCGGCCTCCCAGAGTGTTAGGACTACGGGCATGAGCCACGACGCCTGGCCCTTATAGTAGTTTTGATCTGAGTTTGGAAAGCTAGGTTTGAATTCCCTGTACAAGTCTAATTAGCCCGATGACTTAGGCAAGTTACTTCACTTCATTAATCTTTTTTCTTCTTTTCTAAAAAAGATTATGGTTTTGGAAATATTTTCTTCATAGGGTTGTAGAATTCAATGTGATAATAAGGAGTGGTGCCTGTTACAAAATCAAGTGCTCAATAAAATTAGGATTCAAAGGCATTTTTTAAAAGTCACATTTCCTGAATTGGATTATTTAAATTAGGTACCAATAAGACACCCAAATCTTGATTAGGTTAAGATCAGTATAAAAGACCTTTCTTCCAGGAAACGCAATCATTCAGAGCTTGTCTTCAGCGCTCAACTTTAGTTTTCCCAGATCACTGAAGCTCGCATGGCAGAAATAATTTCCAGTGAAATTTTAAGCGACTGTGACTCTGCTCCAAGTTCCTCTGAGGTAAGAAATTGTGAGAAAACGTGAGGGTGAGGGGAAGAAGGGGGTATAATGAGCTTCCTTTGATTTTTCGGTTTGCTAATAGGTATCTCCTCTTGTCCGGATCCCTATTCCAACCATTCTTAACTTTTTGGTTGGGCTCATGTGATTCTGGCTTTTCAAACTATAGCTTGGTTTGCCTACAGAAACTCCTCTTGCAGACTTAGCACCGCCATTCTTTCCTTTTAAGTGTGTAGGATCGCTACTAAAAGGTGGCAACACTGCCTCCCAGGGCTAGGTCTCATTGGTATCTCCGGGTGCAGAGGTGTGGTGGGAACCTGCCCAGAGAAATTCCGGGATCTGATAGAGGGCTTGGGGGCTGGGAAAGCGCTGAAGATGAAGGGTGGCACCCACATCCCCAATCTATGCATCTTTTGGTCAACGAACATCCAATGGAACACTTACCATGTGCTAGGCGTATTACCACGAGGTGGAGATGCAAATATAAACAGGATCCAGCCCCTCACCTGCAGACGCTTACAAACCTAGTTAGGAAAGCAGCACGAAGCACAGTGGAGGTAGGCCCACTTGTTATGGGAAAGGAGGGGAGGCTAGTGGAAGGCTTCGCAGGAGGTGATGCTGCGGATTGCAGTGGTCTCTGTATGCAGAGGCACGGACTAGGTACCGGTATACTGTAACGAGGAGTGTGGAAGTAAACATTGGCGATGTAGCCAGGTCCTGGGGCGTCTAAGGCCACCACAAGGGGTCTTGAAACTTTACCTGGCCAGCAAAGGGGAGCCAGTCTGGTAGTGGTGCGGATTCGAGGGGTGACACTGGAAGCCGAGAGACCCCCTTAGGGGTCTGTAGCAAACAGTTCAGGCAAGAGTATAAACAGACTGAAACTGGGTAGGTAGGGGCAGAGGTCCTGTAAGGAGGGCCTGTGCAGGAGGACAGGACAGACAGGACTAGTGCCTGGTAGCTCTGAAGTGAGGATTCCTCCCTGCTTTCTGCTTTGGGAGAGCTGGTGGATGATAGTGCCAAAAACCTGGATTATGAAAAGTAAACTCCCTCCTGGAATGCTCCATTTGCTGCAACATCCCATCTACTGGTGCTTTCCTGGTCAGGAGACCAGTTTCCGGAAACCGCCTCTGCTTTCGTGCCTTCGAACTGCTCACAAGTTGGCCAGCAGTAGGACCAAGATGGCGGCCCCCTAAAGACTGACTAGTCACGTGACCTCGGGTTTCCCTAGTTCGAAACCCCGCAGTCTGTTCTGGGGCAAGGTTCACCTGTCACGAAAAGGGTGTCAGCCTTCGAAACTCGCCAGCCAATTGGCATCTGCGACTAGGCCACTGCGGTGAGGCGAACGGAAGATTGGTTCTGTCCAGTCGCCTAGCCAGGGGCCAATCACAGAGCGTTCTATGCTTCGCGGGCCCGCCTATAGGCAGGGTGAAGCGGGAATGTCGTCACAGCGTGGCGGTATTGTTACCTAAGGACTCGAGAGGAGGTGGGACGTATGTTGATTGACAGACAGATTTCCCCTACCGGGATTTGAGAATTTGGCGCAGTACGCCCGCCTTAGAGGTGGGGTCTTATTTGATTGCCAAGCAATATTTCCCAATGGAGTCCTAGCTCGTGGTGACGGGCAGGCTGCTTGACTAATGAATCCTCGGCGTGGCCGGCGCAGTTCTCCAATCGCCGGGCGGCGGGCCCCAGTCTGAGCGGCGATGGCGGCGGCGGCGGCGGCGGCAGCAGCAGCGGGGGCTGCGGGCGGTCGGGGCTCCGGGCCGGGGCGGCGGCGCCATCTTGTGCCCGGGGCCGGTGGGGAGGCCGGGGAGGGGGCCCCGGGGGGCGCAGGGGACTACGGGAACGGCCTGGAGTCTGAGGAACTGGAGCCTGGGGAGCTGCTGCTGGAGCCCGAGCCGGAGCCCGAGCCCGAAGAGGAGCCGTCCCGGCCCCGCGCCCCCCCGGGAGCTCCGGGCCCTGGGCCTGGCTCGGGAGCCCCCGGCAGCCAGGAGGAGGAGGAGGAGCCGGGACTGGTCGAGGGTGACCCGGGGGACGGCGCCATTGAGGACCCGGTGAGGAAAGAAGGGCGAGCCAGAAGGCCGCCGGCTGGCGGGCCGGGTCACGGGAGGCCCGGAGCTCGAGCAAGCGGGAGGCAGGCGGGGGGGGGGGGGGGCAGGGGGGGCCGGGGGGTGGGGGAAGGGGGGGGGGGGGGGGGGGGGGGGGGTGTTGGGCGGGGAATAACGTGGCTGGGGCCGGGCCGTGTACGGGTCCGCGATCGCTACGAGGGGCCCGGCCTTGTTGATTCGGGCGTCATGGGTGCCTAGTGTTGTTCTAGAGAGGGCGGCTTGCTTTTTTTTTTCATCACGACCCTCGCGTGGGTTGAGGGAAATGGCCGAGCATGTCTGGGGCCGCGCGTCGACCGAGAGCAGGGCACAGCCCCTGCATTGGTTCCTCTTAAGCTCTACTCCATACCCTCCCCACTTATTGTAGGAGCTGGAAGCCATCAAAGCTCGGGTCAGGGAGATGGAGGAAGAAGCTGAGAAGTTAAAAGAGCTACAGAACGAGGTAGAGAAGCAGATGAATATGAGTCCACCTCCAGGCAATGGTGAGTAACTGGCGGTTGCACGCGGAGCCCGGGTTCTCGGGTTGTACGGACACGGAGAATGTGGGAATAGATGCTCGGCACCCTGGAGTTGCTTGTCTGAGCAGTTATGGTGCAGGTTCCGCTGTCATAGTCCATTGTGTGTTCCCCTGACCTTTGTGAGACAGAACCTGTGTTTTGGTGGTGGTAGTCTTGTGACTGCCTTTGTCCTTGTTATGTATGTGTTGCTCTTTGTTCTTAGTCTACCTCTGTCCTTCTTTGTGGAGGTTGCCAGCTTGCATTTGACCTTCAAATCTAATAGTTTTTCCTTCAGTTGGAGACCTTTTAGTTAGGATTCCTAAGAGAAAGAATGCTGCAAGGGGCTTTCCCTTTAATCCAGAAATGTAGAGTCTCAGCCCACTTAATTTTGTTCACTCTTCAGGGCGTTGCAACTGAAGCTATTCAGTAGGGACTTGATTTGGGGGCAGGGGGATTCCTACACACTTCTCTGTGATTTTTAAGGATGTATTTATTCTTTAATTTGTCAAATATTTAGTACTAGGCACCTATGTACCAGGTACTATTCTAGGTAATTGGTAAAGCAAGGAACAGAACAGACCAAAATCTTTGCCTTTAGTGAGCTTGTAGTATAGTGCTGGTGACAGAAGTACATATATTGGTTAAGTAAAACAACTGTTTTTTGCCTTTTTTTTTTTTTTTCCCTTTTTTCCACTTAGCTGGCCCAGTGATCATGTCCATTGAAGAGAAAATGGAGGCTGATGCCCGTTCCATCTATGTTGGCAATGTATGTGCTAGGGCTTTGGTAGGGGTTGGGGGCAAATTCTTATTTTGGGGAAATATTAATCGTCTTGAAAGGAGTATCTTCAGGATAGGTGGTGGTTTTGGGTGTGGAGGGAGTGTTGGGAAGAGGTAAAAGGTACTGGAGTGATTAGTAAAGGCACTGGGGTTAGAAGGAGTAGGAATCAGTTCCTTCGAGAACCAGATTTGATTTGCCTTGATGTGTATAGATGACCCAGACCAAAGGCTAGGATCCTGTTGAGACAGGAGTCTGTCCAATACCTGTAAAATGTCTCCTCTCTTGTCAGGTGGACTATGGTGCAACAGCAGAAGAGCTGGAAGCTCACTTCCATGGTTGTGGTTCAGTCAACCGTGTTACCATACTGTGTGACAAATTTAGTGGCCATCCCAAAGGGTAAGTAGGGGAGTAAGTTGAGATCATTTAAATCACAGTTTAAAAATAGGTAAATATTTTATATTAAGCAGTAAGTTGCAGTTAAAACAAGTGGTCCTTGTCTTCTAAGATAATTACGTTAATGTTGATATGTATTAGGAATTGCACATAAATGCTTTCAGAGGCCAGACAGGTGACAAAAATGAAGGCTAGGTGTGGGTGGGATCATGAATGAGAAGGGGAGGGGCTGCTTCTACTTGGTCCTAGCCGGTTAAGGCCATATGGAAATGCAGGGCCTGTGTGTCCTATTTTTTTTTTGTTGTTGATGTTTTTCTATATCACAAGATAAGTGTCCCATTTTTTAAAATCCAAAGAGTAGCTGGAAATTTCGATTAAAATCTTTTATTTAAAAAAAATTTTTGGCCGGGCACGGTGGCTTACACCTGTAATCCTAGCACTCTGGGAGGCCGAGACGGGTGGATCATTTGAGCTCAGGAGTTCGAGACCAGCCTGAGCAAGAGCGAGACCCCGTCTCTACCAAAAATAGAAAGAAATTAATTGGACAGCTAAAAATATATAGAAAAAATTAGCCAGGCATGGTGGCACATGCCTGTAGTCACAGCTACTCGGGAGGCTGAGGCAGTAGGATTGCTTGAGCCCAGGAGTTTGAGGTTGCTGTGAGCTAGGCTGATGCGACAGCACTCTAGCCTGGGCAGCAAAGTGAGACTCTGTCTCAAAAAAAAAAAAAAAAAAAAAAATTAAAAAAAAAATTTTTTTTTAAATAATTAAAAATGTGAACATGCCTGGGAGTTGCATTTGACCTATGAGCTGTTTGCAACTTAAGAGAGAGAAAGTGACAATTACTCTTTTTAGGTTTGCATATATAGAGTTCTCAGACAAAGAGTCAGTGAGGACTTCCTTGGCCTTAGATGAGTCCCTGTTTAGAGGAAGACAAATCAAGGTAAGCCTGTGCCCAGTGCTGTTCTCTTTCTATGTGAACTCTCCAGGTTGACTCTTAAAGCTTTCTGTTACACATCCTTTACTCTCAGGTGATCCCAAAACGAACCAACAGACCAGGCATCAGCACAACAGACCGGGGTTTCCCACGAGCCCGCTACCGTGCCCGGACTACCAACTACAACAGTTCCCGCTCTCGATTCTACAGTGGTTTTAACAGCAGGCCCCGGGGTCGCGTCTACAGGTCAGGATAGATGGGCTGCTCCTCTCCCCCGCCTCCCATGAGCCCTGTATGCTTCCTTCTCTCCTGATGTGAGGAACTTCCCTCCCTTCCCCTCCCCTTGGTCTCCAGGGACTTGGTCTCCTGCCTGTGCAGGGTGAGGAAGGTAGTTGCAGGCCCTGCCAGGCCAGTCTTAGCATCTTTTCTGGAGCAGGAATTGGTGATAAGGGCTGGATCTGTCCATCTAGTCTGAAAGATACTTTCTCCCCCAGCCTTTTTTTTTCCATTGGGAGTTGGTGGCAGTGAAGGCGTTTAGACTGAAAGCTAGGAAGAATGGGGCCTCAGGGCAGTGAAAGCTCCGCTTGGACATTGGCTACTTTTCCCAGAGTTAGGGAGAGGTTGAAGTTTGAACCTCCCTTGGAAGAATACCAGAGGCTAGTTGATCCTCCCCAACAGCTATGTGGGAGGATTTTGAGATATTTACTCTTTATTTGTGCCAGTCTTGCAAGGTTAACTGTCTCACTGGGCCTAGTGTGGTACCCATGTTTTTGCTTTGCTTTACTTTATATTTAAATAGACAGGTTAGACATGTAAACCTTGGCTTTTCATAAGATTTACCTGTCTGTTCCCAGGAGTTAGGGAGGATCTGTTGGTGAGGGCCTAGGGTTTAAGAGCTGTGGAGAACTGAAAACTGGACAAACGGGGGGTCCTTTCTCTTGCCCCTGTGTCTCAGATGCACTTTATTGCCACTGTTTGGTAAAGTGTTCTGTTAAATACTCCCCGCCCTCAAATTCACTGGATGTGTTGCTATTTCTGGGATTGTGGGGTCAGTTTTAGGACACTTGAAAACTTCTTTTACCCCCTTTCCCTTCGCAGTAACTGGGGCAAGGGCCCACGGGGAGGGGCTTGTACTGAACTGTCTAGTGATCATGTTAACACCTAACTCTCCTTCTTTCTTCCAGGGGCCGGGCTAGAGCGACATCATGGTATTCCCCTTACTAAAAAAAGTGTGTATTAGGAGGAGAGAGAGGAAAAAAAGAGGAAAGAAGGAAAAAAAAAAAGAATTAAAAAAAAAAAAGAAAAACAGAAGATGACCTTGATGGAAAAAAAAATATTTAAAAAAAAAAAAAAGATATACTGTGGAAGGGGGGAGAATCCCATAACTAACTGCTGAGGAGGGACCTGCTTTGGGGAGTAGGGGAAGGCCCAGCCCAGGGAGTGGGGCAGGGGGCTGCTTATTCACTCTGGGGATTCGCCATGGACACGTCTCAACTGCGCAAGCTGCTTCCCATGTTTCCCTGCCCCACTTCACCCCCTTGGGGGCTGCTCACGGGTAGGTGGGCATGGGTGGTAAGAGGGCTTTTTTTTTACCCAGGGCTCTGGAAGGACACCAAACTGTTCTGCTTGTTACGTTCCCTCCGTCTTCTCCCCATCTTTCACAGTCCCCTCCTGCCTGCTCCTGTCCTGCCAGGTCTACCACCCACCCCACCCCTCTTTTCCGGCTCCCTGCCCCTCCAGATTGCCTGGTGATCTGTTTTGTTTCCTTTTGTGTTTCTTTTTCTGTTTTGAGTGTCTTTCTTTGCAGGTTTCTGTAGCCGGAAGATCTTCGTTCCGCTCCCAGCGGCTCCAGTGTAAATTCCCCTTCCCCCTGGGGAAATGCACTACCTTCTTTTGGGGGGTTTTGGGGTGTTTTTGTTTTTCAGTTTTTTGTTTTGTTTTTTTTCCCTTTGCTTTTTTTTTTTCCCCCTTTTATTTGGAGGGAATGGGAGGAAGTGGGAACAGGGAGGTGGGAGGTGGATTTTGTTTATTTTTTTAGCTCATTTCCAGGGGGAGGGAATTTTTTTTTAATATGTGTCATGAATAAAGTTGTTTTTGAAAAAATAAAAATTGTTCGGCCTTTTGGGTGTAAGGATTATTTATCTTCCTGTTCTCTCTTAGATTGAAGATGGCTGTGAATTCTACTTTGTGGAAATACTGGTGTTGTGGAGGGGAAGTTCTCACTTGTGAATTAAAGAGTAGGAGTTAAATTACAATGAGCAGGAACATTATGTGTTTAGTCGGGGATGCTGGGTTTTTCTAGATAGCATGTAACCCTGATCCACATTTGAGAGGTAAATGAAATGAGCTTGCAAAAGTAAAGGAGTCGCCCTTCTAATCGCGCTACTGTGTGCTTCTGATACAACTTAAGTGCAAATGAACTATCTGTACCAGCAGCCCTAGATTCCTAGATTGAGGTCTGGGTAACCTTTCTTGTCTTTCCTACCTCAGTGTGGGCTCAAGAAATACAAAAACAGGCTGGGCATGGTGGCTCATGCCTGTAATCCTAACACTTGGGAGGCCGAGGTGGGAGGATCGATTGAGGCTAGGAGTTCATGACCAGCCTGAGCAACATAGACTCCACTTATACAAAAAAATAGAAAAATTAGCCAGGTGTAGTGTTGGACGCCTGTAGTTTTAGCTTCTTGAGAGGCTGAGGCAAGATGATCCTCAAGCCCAGAAGTTTGAGGTTGCAGTGAGCTATGATCATGCCACTGCACTCCAGTCTGGACAACAGAGTGAGACCCTGTCTACAAAAACAAAAAGCAAAAACAAAACATGTAGTTAACAGATTGCAAAGCTTATGTTGTTTTCTCCAGCCTTGCAGTGACTACTTGCAGTGACTACTTAAGGTGATCAGCTAACATTTTGGATCATTTTATTGATTAGGACTTCACAAGTGGCTCTCACTATTTCTGTGTGTTTTAAATTTTGCTGTGTGGTTACTTGGCCATCTTAATAACCTAGTTTCTCTGTTTTCCATTCTAATGTTGGATTGGTCTTAACATTCTTGAATACTATGTCACTCCCAGCTCAAGCCTTCATAGACTATTACCTACAGAATTTCTTTCTTTCTTTTTTTTTTTTTTTGAGACAGAGTCTTGCTCTGTTGCCTGGGCTAGAGTGCCATGGCATCAGCCTAGCTCAGAGCAACCTCAAACTCCTGGGCTCAAGCGATCCTTCTGCCTCAGCCTCCCGAGTAGCTGGGACTACAGGCATGTGCCACCGTGCCTGGCTAATTTATATATATATATTTTTAGTTGTCCAGATCATTTCTTTCTGTTTTTTTAGTAGAGATGGGGTCTCGCTCTTGCTCAGGCTGGTCTCGAACTCCTGACCTTGAGCGATCCACCCGCCTTGGCCTCCCAGAGTGCTAGGATTATAGGCATGAGCCACTGCGCCTGGCCTTACCTACAGAATTTCTTAAATGTTTTGACCTCTTCATACTTTTTTTTTTATAAGCTCTGTGGCCCAGGCTAGGGTGCGGTGAGGTGATCATAGCTCACTGTAACATCAAAACTCCTGGACTCAAGTGATCTTTCTGCCTTGGCCTCCCAAAGTGTTGGCACTATAGGCGAGTTGCTGCACCCAGCCCCTTCATGCTCTTATTTTGCCATTCACTTCTGGTCTCAGGATGTTTTTATTCATGATTGCCTCTGACCTGGATGCTCTTTTTTTCAAAAATCTTAGGTTAAAGAGATGACTCTTATATCCATGAAGCCTTGACCCACCTCTCAAGTTGCATTGTATTCTCAGGTTAGTGTTGACCACCACTTATTTTAGTATTTGATTATTTATTGTACTACCTCCTGTTGTGGATTAGTTAGGCATTTGAGGGCTATCTTTTCTCCTAACTCGGTAAAATAGTGCCTGATGGTCTCACTGTGGAGACTTCTGTAGAGGCTGATAAACAAGAGGCTGGAAAAAGTGTTCAAAATTCTATTGGAAGAATGTGAAACATCCTAAGTGACTTGATGTTAATACTATGAAGGTCTCATCTATCCACTAGGGGGCACTAAATGGCTAGCCGTAAAAGATCCCTATAAATCCTTGGCTCTTGGAGGACGTATGTCATTTTTTAACCCTTTTCTGGTTTTGATTTTTGGTGTTCAGTCAATTCTGTCTTGTCCATTCTTTCCATTCCTTTCACTGCTTGAGCAACTCCCTATCATTGCAGTGGGCTCCTGGCAGATGTACGTAGTTCCAAACCGTTCTTAACTGCCAGAAAGGCTCCTATGATGCCACCAATAAATATAAAGTACAAACTCAGGTGTGGAACTAAGGCCTTTCCCAATTTAATCCTGATTACATTTCCTTGCCACATCCTGCCCTAAATCTGATGTGCTATGCATTCCAGTTGAGATACTTTTTTTTTTTTTTTGAGACAGAGTCTCCCTCTTTTGCCTGGGCTAGAGTGCCGTGGCATCAGCCTAGCTCACAGCAGCCTCAAACTCCTGGGCTCAAGCGATCCTTCTGCCTCAGCCTCCCGAGTAGCTGGGACTACAGGCATGCGCCACCATGCCTGGCTAATTTTTTCTATATATTTTTAGTTGTCCGATTAATTTCTTTCTATTTTTAGTAGAGACGGGGTCTCGCTCTTGCTCAGGCTGGTTTCAAACTCCTGAGCTCAGAACGATCCACCCGCCTTTGACTCCCAGAGTGGTAGGATTATAGTCGTGCGCAACCGCCTAGTCCTAGTCGTGTTACTTTATAGTTTTTTTTAGCTCCTGCTGTTCCCTCCAGCCTGCTATGCTCATCCCAGCTTCTCTAAGAAAATCATTCGTATCCTTGTTGGTGTTCCACGGACAT